>JADRCD010104479.1:0-12433 GCA_019843815.1 Montemys delectorum | reverse complement strand
AGTGGGCCAAAGCAGAAATAATAACAGAAATTAAAAAGACCTTCTAGAATTCAACAAAAATGAATATACAGCACACAGCATACACAAATTTTTGGGACAATGTTAGTGGTGCTAAGAGGAAATTTCACAGAAGTGGAAAAAAGGAGATAATTTACACTAGCAACTTAAAAAACACCTGAAAGTTCTAGAAAAGTAAGTACGCACATTCAAGAAGAGTAGATGACAGGAAATAATCAAACCAACAGCTGAAATCATTAAAATAGAAACAAAGAGAACAACACAAAGAATCAATGAAAGAAAGGGTTGGTTCCTTGAGAAAATCAACATGATAGACAAATCTTTATCCAAACTAATTAATAGACAAAGAGAACATTCCAATTAACGAAATCAGAAGCAAAAGGGGATCATAATAGCCATCAAGGAAAGCCAGAGAATCAATCATAAAGATAAACTTTAAAACCCTGTATTACACAAAATTGGAAAACCTAAAGGAAATAGATAATTTTCTTAATAGGTACCACTTACCAGTGTTAAATCAAAACAAGAAAAAATTAAATAGACATACATCCTCTAATAAAATAAAAGTAGCTATTAAAAGTACATCGCTCACCAAAAAAAATCCATGGGCCAATAGTTTTAGTGCAGAATTCAATCAATTGTTCAAAGAAGAGTTAGTGCCAAAATTATTTCACAAATAGAAACAGAAGGTATGTTGCCAAATTTATTTTATGAAGCCACAGTCACCCTGATACCCAAAGCACATAAAGACTGAACAAAGTAAGGGAATTACAGGCCAATTTCTCTTGTGAAGGAGACGCAAACATACTTAATACAATAATTGCATTCCAAATATTAAAACACACCGAAAAGATCCTCTACCATCATCAAATAGGCTTCATGCTAGAACTACAAGATTGGTACATCCTATAATCAACAAATGTAATCTGCGTGTGTGTGAGTGTGTGTGTGTGTGTGTGTGTGTGTGTGTTCATATGTATGTGTACATATTACAATTATTCTCCTATGGCATTGTTCATGTTGAATGTATTCCACCCAGTAATGTACAACCTCTGCCTAAATCAAGAATGAATTTTAGATTACAGATCATTGTTTTTCTTAGCAGTTATGAATGCTGTCCTCTACATATATGTTTCTCATATACACCAAGACCATTTTCACAGTACTTAAAAATCTATCAATAATTTTTTTGTTATTTAATAAATAATTGCTTAAAAGTTGCCATTTTAAGTTTTCAAAGTCTCTCTTTATGATGTACATTTTAGATGTCTCTTGCCAGGGCTTAGTGGTGAGAAAACAGGTATTGAACTAACTGTAATGTTTGATCTGAGTTAACAATGACTTTTCTTTTCTTTACTTTTCTTTTTTCTTTTCCTTTTTTCCTCCTTCTCTCCTTCCTCTTCTATTGCCTTTGTTGTTCTTAATCACAAAGAATCATCAAGGCAAGGATTGTGGAAGGAAATACAACTGAGATAACCCAATCCATCTGTCTGCGGTTTTCAGATTCCCCAGAAATCACAGAACTACTCTTGGTCTTGTCTGTACCTGGAATATGTCCCTCATTGTTTTAATAAGGGTGGATTCACACTTCTACACACACATGTATTTCTTTCCAGTGGTCTTTCCTTTTAAAGACCTCCACTATATCAGCTCAACAATTGCCAAGATGCTTTCCAAATTCTTCCAAGAAAAGCAAACTATCAGCTTTCTGGGCTACATGGTATAATATTTTATCTTTTTCACTAGGGTACTAAGTGAATCTTTCCTCATGACTGTTAGCATCACCAAAAGCCTGCGCCTATGTATGGGCAGGTCCACAGACCTGTTGCTAGGGCAACAGCCACCATATTCCGAAAATCCCTACGCCTCACCTCCCACCTTTACCTGGGCCATACGTCACAATCCATATATATATGGGGAACATTCCTCCATCTTTCTCTCCCCCACTCCTCTCTTTCCATGCCACTTCCCCCTCTCTCCCTCTCAATTAAACCTCTTACACATGGAACTGTTTGGGCCTAGTGTGTGTGGTACTTTTGACACGAACGCCTCTCCGAACCCATCAATGACAGCCATGCCTATGACAAGTATGCTGTCATTTATAACTCACTGCTGTATTATCAATCATGTAGCCCACCTTCTGTGCTTGGGTGGTTGTGGGATCCTATGTGACTAGAAACCCAGCTTCTTTACCTCAGATTTGCACCTTGTTGCAGCTCCATTCTGTGGACCTAACATAAACAGACATTTCTTCTGTGACAAGCCCCAGCTGTTAAATCTATCGCACACTGACAAATTCTTTGTACACTTTCTGCTTCCCATATTTACAAGGTTGTTTGGTATAGTGAATGCCTTACTTATTATGATAGAAAATGGCTATGTAGCCGTATCTGTAGTGCGTAGTTTCTACTACTCCACTTTTAGCTTGAGGATGAACGTACTACAAGGCCTGCTCAAGTTCCCTTGGATTCTTGAATGAAAGACATATACACATTAGCTTACTCTTTATATGCTTTTAGCTCAATGGCTGGGCTCTCTTAATCCTTCTTCAGCTAGCACGCCCTTCTTTCACTCCCAATTCAACACCTCTTTTTCTGTCCTCAACTTTAGTTGCCTGGTTACTTTCTCCTGCTCAGCATCCTAAATCTGCTCTCAATTTAGTTTTGTTTCTAATCTCTCCCCTGCTACCTTAGGCCCAGTTAGGGAAGTGGCCAATGGCCCATTCACCTGAGATTTCACAGGGCTGGTGGCTCTATCTCCCTCAGAAGCACTGTGACTTCTTCCCTACCCCTGTGTCTGCTAGCCTGCCTACAGGAACCTGGAAGTTCTGCCTCTCTCACTCAACTATTAACTGCCAGGCCCTTAGGACAAGCAACAATATGATCGAACTAGTAATATCAGAGCTCCCAGGGACTAAAATACCAACCAAAGAGTATACATGGTGGGACTCATGGCTCCAGCAGCTTATGTAGCAGAGGATGGCCAAGTTGGTCATCAATGGGAAGAGAGGCCTTTGGCCTTGTGAAGGTTCTATGTCCTAGTGTTGGGGAATACCAGGGCCAGTAAGCAGGAGAGAGTGGGGTGGTGATCAGAGGGAGCGGGGAGGGGGGAGAGAACAGTGGTTTGTTTTAGTTTTTGGTTTATTTTATTTTGGAGGGGAAACTGGAAAAAGAGATATTGAATCACATGTAAATAAGGAAAATATCTAATAAAAATAAATAATAATAATAATAAAAAAGAACCAATTGGGGAACAGGACTTTCAGAGTTCACATGTAGATTCCCAATGAGAGCATTGGAACCACCCCTATACATGTCACATAAAATAAAAGCAGGTCTGATGTCTTCAACACTGGTGCTTCATACCTTACAGATGCTGCCCTGTTCTTTACTTCAAGTTTGTCTATTTGAGTTCCAGTTGTGGAAGCTCCTCCACCTTTGACAGATTTGCTTTCATATTCTGACCTGTGGAGATTCCCATATTGAATCCCTTGATTAATAGTCTTAAGTGCAGCAGTGGACTTTCTGTTACCAAGGTCACAAATATGCATCATTCTGAAAGATTTGTCAGCAATCTACCACCATTTGTGCATGAATGACATATTACAAAATTCACAGGGTTTAAACAAAGGCTTTAGTGACTTCATGGGTGATGTCACTTTCATTATTCTATTCAGAGGTATTTATGATAATTGATTTTTGAAACTATTCCACTTTTTAGGTGTGGAGACTGATGAATGTACTATACATAGGATGTTTGCAGGCTGAAAATACAGTTTTACATTGATGTAGTAAAGCTTACTGAAATGACCAATCGGCTAGAACTGAAGGCTTTCTAAGGTGACGCTCATTGCTAGTCATTAAATAAAATCTTCTTCACATCTTTGTCCATTACTGCTGTTGGCTAAAAATGAAAGAAATTATCTCTATTTTAAAAGATAAAAGAAAAAGGGTCCAATATTTTCAAGTGGAAGTTATAAATATGTCTGGTGAGTTGGGTTTTGTATCCAGATTCCATGCCAAAGTCAAAAGCCATCACGGATGTATCCCAAGCCACTCTCATCACATCCAAATGAGACTCCATCATATACATAGCTGAAAGAATCTCATTACCAAGTTGGTTTTGATAATTCAAGAGTCTCCTTGAGTTTGGTTTAGGAAGACTTGTATGATGTCATTCTAATAAGTGTCAATGAAAACTGGGAGGCTGGGTAAACATTGTAATAGAAGGTACTAAAAACAAAAAAAAAAAATGGGGAAGTGATATACATTATTTCTTATCACCTGTATTCAACACTTTGGTTTAAAGTTAGAAGGAGCAGGAGATGTTGCAGTGGATGGAACAGAACAATTATTACCTGCATGCTTATATCTTGGTTCAAAATGGGACGATTACACAATATTAATGACAATCATGACTTGTTCTGCCATATCATCAAGACTCGAATATTGTGACAAACCAAATGTTATGAACACATGTTATTTTTTAGCACTTTTGTTAGATACTATTGTCTAGGGGGATAAATCTATCAGGAATTCATAGGTGACACCATTTGACTAAGACCAGAGGAGAAGATATAGTCAAAGGTTTTACCAAATATTCCTTGAGTTTATACATACCTAGGCTTGAAAGAATGGGGGCTTGTAAAACACATGAGAGAATGGAGAGATTCACCCCAAGGCAACTGAAAGGAGAACAATAACTAGTATTTTAGATGGATTTACTTTTGGTGCATGACAGTTTCCCAGGATGTATGTGTACCATGTGTGAGCCTGGTACTTGTTGAGGTCAGAAGAGCACATCAGATCTCCTAGAAGTTAAATTACTGACCCTTATAAGCTGTCATGTACATACTGGGAACTGAACATGGATTCTCTGAAAGAGCAGTACCAACTCTTAATCTCATAGTTATCTATTACAGGCCCCAAATGAAGTTTTGTTGCTGAAGAAAATGGGAAGAAAAAAGAAAGAGAAAGAAAGAAAATCAATATTCTCAAATTATGATATTTTTAGAGTCCCAGAAATGTTTTAGGTGTACTTAAACGCCGCCAGGTCCCAAGTCTATGCAAATTGAGTGTGTCACATCAGGGCCTGACACATCACAAATATTAAATAAGTACTTATTCACAGTTATATTATATGGGATTATATCTTAGGATCATTGCTTGTGTATAAAACACATTATATGTTTTATTATAATAATGTACCAAGCATAATAACTGATGGAACACTCTGCTGAACTCTGAGGATAAGTAATGTAAAGCATTTGATCCATACCATGAATAACCATGAATATTTATGAATATTTAATGAATATTCAATAGGTAGCTGTTACTTGAAGGAAGAGTCAATATCTTAGAAGCAAATGTCAAAATAAGAAGCAGTTGTTACAACTGAGTGTGAGTGACAAAAAGCACAGGCAAAAATGGATAGTCAAACACAAGTGAGAGAAGACAAGGAGCTTGAACTTCACCAATCTATCATGGCAAATGTTCATTTGACTTTTTAAACACACTTGCTTTCACTTTGACCTGACACCAGTACCATTCTGTCTTTCCTAATTGCAGATTGTGTTGAGGTTTTGTCTTTTATTGTCTATTGTAATGTTATGTGTGGGCCCCCAAGATCTGGAGTCTGTTCGTAGCCCCTGTGACCCCACCCCAAGTTAATTCTAATTGGTGAATAAAGATGCCAATAGCTGGGTAAAGGAGACATAGGTGGGATTTAGGTTTCACGGGCTTGGGGGAGAGAAGGATCACAAGGAATAAGAAGGGGCAGGAAGGAGGAAAGAGACGCCTCTGTTGGTTAAGAGTACGGAGAAGGCCCTAGGATCTGCCCAATTGGAGTTAAGAGCAGCCAAGATGGAACAAAAAATATAATAGTAATAATTCAGGTTATCAATAGGAAAGTAGATTCTAACAGCATGGCAGGTAGACAGCTGCCCAGCTCTTGAGTGGTTTAGGGCTTATTGTAAATATAAAGATGTGAGTGTCTCTTTTATCTCAGAACACAATAACAAATGATAGGGATAACTCCCCCAGGCTGAGATTTAAATATTTACTACAAATGTACACAGGCTTACCTCATGTCTTTAGAATGATGATCTGAGCTAACTGATAATATCCAAGCTGAACTTTGCCAATCACTGATCTAACAAACCCTTTCTTCTTCCTGCTTCTTTTCTCTGGAAAAAATCCTTACATCTGGTGCTTCTGGGTTTTTCTCCCCCTTATCATGGATGTGTATTCACAGCCCTTCCATTCTGTAAGCTGTCATGCTGAAATGGATCAAATCCAAGGTTTCACATTTCATACCAGCTGGGGAGCCACACTCACGTCCTCATGATTGCGTAGCAAACATCTTACTGGTGGAGTCATCTCAATAGCCCCATCTTTTCTATCTTAGACAAAGTCTCATGTGTCCCATGTGGGCTTTCAACTAACTAACAATGTAGCCAGGAATCACACTGAATTTCTAATTCACCTTGGCACCTGTGTGCCAAAATATCCAGTTTATGTGGTGTTGGGAATGAAAGTGAGGCCTTTGACCATGCCAGTTACACAGTGTATCAACTTAGGTACATCTCCAGTCCCCAATATTTCTTCTTGTAGTTACCAACACTAGCTCTCTAACCTCAGGATTGTCTCTTCTTTTATGCAGGAAGCTTGTGTATGGCTGGAGGAAGAAACAGCACAGCTGTGACCAGATTCATCCTCCTGGGATTTTCAGATCAGCCTCACATGAAGGTCTTCCTTTTCCTGCTGTTCCTGGGGATTTATCTCCTGACCTTAGCCTGGAACCTGACCCTCATCACCCTCATTAGGATGGACAGTCACCTCCACACACCCATGTACTTCTTCCTCAGTCATCTCTCCTTCCTGGACATCTGTTATTCATCCTCCACTGCCCCCAAGATGCTTTCTGACATTGTCACAGATCAGAACACCATTTCTTTTCTTGGCTGTGCCACGCAGTACTTTGTCTTCTGTGGAATGGGGCTGACTGAATGCTTACTCCTGGCAGCTATGGCCTATGACCGGTACACTGCCGTCTGCAACTCACTGCTCTACATGGCTCTCATGTCCCATACTCTGTGTTTAAAGTTGGTGGCTGGTGCCTATGTGGGTGGTTTCCTTAGTTCTTTGATTGAAACATGCTCTATCTACCTGCATGATTTCTGTGGGCCCAACGTAATCAACCAATTCTTCTGTGACGTTCCTCCAGCCCTGGCTCTAGCCTGCTCTGACATCTTCACCAAGTGGTGACCTTTATTGTAGGTGTCATTGTTGCCATCATGTCTGTCCTAGTGGTCCTCATCTCTTATGGATACATTGTTGCTGCTGTCCTTAGAATCAACTAAGCTAAAGGTAGGACCAAGGCATTTAGCACCAGTGTCTCTCACCTGACTGCTGTGACCCTCTTCTATGGCTCTGGTCTCTTCATGTACACGAAACCCAGTTCAAGCTATTCCCTCAGCCAGGACAAAGTGGTATCTGTATTCTATGCTGTGGTGATCCCCATGATGAACCCCATCATCTATAGCCTCAGAAATAAGGACATTAAAAATGCCATGAAGAAATCTGTGGACTGGGACTACACGCTCTCTCATGAGCATTCATTTTTCTGACAATGGGTGGTGTTTACATGCCAGTCTGAGTGGCTGAATATTGCAGAAATTTATGTAGATTTGATTATTTAAAATTCAAGCTGATTTGAATTGACCAAGCTTATCCTTCTCTCTCATGTTATGGTCTACTAGAGATGGTTTTGCTATTATTGGCTCCTAAAATAAATAGCATGCATATATTTAGGTTTCAATGCTCTGTATGGTAGAAAACATCACCATGAGAAAATAATACTCAAATTACCTCTTTTCCGTACTTTGGATATGGAGCAAAAAGAACTGAGCTGGAATTCAGAAAGAATCTTCCTTCCTGCTGGCTAGCATTAAGAGCACTAGAGGGTGATAGGAGAGAAGTCATCAACAATATCACCTAGCTGTGGATCTTGCCAATTATAATACCAAAATGCCTGAAACTGTATGCTAACTGGACCAGTAGTGGCATGAATATTTGAGAGGTAACCAGTAACTTCATGTCTGGATCTGAAACCTGTTCTTTTGGAGGGAATGCATCTGGTACTATAAAAATGATCTAAAGCCTGTGACTAAGAAGGCCACTTTCTGGGATTCTATTGATAACTTACTGTTGATAAGTGGATATGTAGCTGGTCATGGTGGTTCATCCCTTTAATCCCAGCATTAGACACAGAAACAAGCAGAACTCTGTGAGTTCAAGATCATCCTGTTCTACAAATTGGACAGCCAGGAGAGCCAGGGCTACATAGTGAGGAACATTTAAAAAACAAACAGACAAACAAACAAACAAATGAATATGTATGAAACCTGTCTGCTAAGTAATTATGCTTATATCTTTAGACAGTACAACTCTCAGTCTTGTTTAGAGAAGAGTCCTGCAAGGGGAACATTATCAAAACAGAGATGTGTGACTGGTCAAGGTGCTGAGAATAAGTGACTTTTGAGTACTCAACTTTAAATGTAACATCTATATGATCTTCTCTGTACCCTAAGGTTAAACAAATAACATGGACAAGGAGGAGAGAGAACATAAGAGCTTGAGGGTAGGGTGAATGCTATGATGTATTATCTTATAGGAATTCCATGGCTATTTAATCCCTGGATTCACAGGAAATTTGATTACCAGCACAAGACTTGCAGGAGACAAAGTTCTTCATTGATCCACCCACTCCAAGCTGCAGACTCATGGGAATTTAAGGTTCCTGAGTGAGTGGCTGACACAGTGCTTCATTTCTTCACTTTCTTTTATTTTTCTCTGGTAACCTGCAATGATACAGCAACTGACTTCACAGTCATCTACATGCAAGAACCCCAGTTAAACTCTGAAAGTTATAGAAGAAATAAAAGGAAACAAGAGAGGAAAATGAGATTGGGAAATACTCAAGGCACATTATATAGACATAGGATATTTCAAATAATAAATTTTAAATTATATTTATAAAGAAATATAGTACTTTATGTAAAACATACATACTTATGTTCCATCATGATTCAGCATTTGCCAAAGAACAATGATAAGGTCTTGTGATAGGGTTTGATTTTTTTAAGTTCTATTATTTTATTAGTTTTTAAAGTAATATCTAAATACTTTTGATTTCTTTCATTTGTTGAGTGTGTGTGTGTGTTTGTTGATTTAGATTTGTTACAACTGAGAATCACATGGGAAGAGAGACTAGGGGAAGGACTGCCTAGATCTGGATAGCCTCTGGGCATGTGTCTCTCTTCCCTTAAGTGAGACAAAATGGAAGACCTACCAGGAATGTGGATAGCAACACTGCATCAGCTGCTCTTTGCCTGTGGTGAAGAAAGCAGGAAGCCAGCAAGCAGGTAAGCATGCATTTAACCTCTCTGTGTTCTTGAATGTGGGTGAGATGTGAAAAGCTGCTTGCATGCCTGGGTCAAATACCCATCAAGTATGTAACCAGGAACTGTAAGCCAAATAAACCCTTCCCTCCCTATTGTTTTTTGCTGGGCTCTTTTATCCAAAGAACAGAACCTAAATTCAAATACAAATTAGCACTGAGGAAAATGGGAACATTCCTGTGATAAACCTGGCCCTGACTTTTGGGCAGAGGAACAGGAAACTTTGCAAATTTGGACTGGAAAAATCATTGAATGATATTGAAAGAGCTTAATGCATCAATTTATAAAAGCTTGGAGGAAGACTGTAATACTGAAAGAAATATAAATAGTGAAGATCCTTTTCATGAGGTTTCAGGGTGAGAAGGATTTTGTAAGAAGCTGGGCGAGAAGACATTTTTGAGATATATTAGTTAAGAATATCTGTGTGCTGATGAGACTAGGACTGAAGAATCTGTTGAGATTAATAAGAAATCTGCACCATTGAAGTGAAACTTGTGTGTCATGAGCACAATAGGAAAGTATTAAATCAGGATCAGTGTATAGAAACTCATACAACTGTGGTTGAAAAGGGCTACACATGGAGCTTACTGCAAAACTTGGCAATAAAGGAAAAGATGCCTATATGGTGCTGAAACTAAAGGATGAAAGAAATTGTGGAGAGAAATTGAGGCCTGGCTCTGTTCTGCAGGTCTTCCTGTGGAGAGATAGCAGAAAACATTCATCAAAGTGGAGACTCAGTTCCAGTGGACACCCCAGGACACTGAGTTGCCAGAACCATTGGACATCCCCAAAGGACATCTGTGGGTATAGTGGAGAGCTAGAATGGAAAGCCTGTGTACTGAGAAGGACAGAGTTGGAAAGCAGTTCTACCAAAGCCCCTTGAGCCTAGAAAATCACAAAGCACAGGTGGTCAGACACTGAACAACTGAGCTTCGTATTTGCATTACTGGATTTTGGTTTGGCTTAAGTGTTATTGTTCACTTACTGTGAAATTTTTAAGTGACATCTTTTTAATATGAACCTATAGTTTAGAGACTTTGGGTTCTTTTTAATATTTTGGACTCTTGAGGAGGTGGAAGTTCTTAAGACATTAGGAGCTCATTAGAGTGAGACTTTGTTATGATATTAACATGAGACTCTGGGAACAAAGGGTAAAAAAGTTATGGGTTAAGGTGATATGTTTGTATATCAAGTTAACAAGGGGTGAGTTATGAAGGATAATTTTAATGTCAACTTGCCAAATCCTATAATCATATGGGAAGAAAGCCTGAATGAAGGATTGCCAAGATCAAGTGGATCCATGTGGGGACTGCTTTCATTGTCTTATGTGGGATGGAAAATAAGGCCGTGGATCTGGGTGGTACCATTTCATGTGCAGGGCCTTAGAATATGTAATAGTAAAGAAAGATTGAAGTGAGCAGAAAAGGAGATCTTTGTTCTTTTTTCCAGTCTTAAATATGGATATGATGTGACTTAACTGAACTACCCATCTCTGGATTTCCTAACAATGATAGACTGTAACTTGCATTGTAAGTAAACAAACCCTTTCTTCGCCTTTACTTTAGTTGCCAGAATATTTTCCTAGAACAGTAATTGTGAAATTCTAACAGTTCATATTTTATATCATTCTAATAAATTAGTCTGTCTGGGAACAGAAGGTCAGCCATGAAAGCAAATAAAACATACACAAAATAGAAATTTCTAATTATTAATTAATAATGTAATTTTTCACACTTGAAAAAATTCCAACTTATTCCAGTTTCTGTGCAGTATACAATGTACTGAATTATACTTAAATTTATAGTTGTCTTCTGACATGTTATTTGATAGACTATTAACACAATAAAAGGGTCAGACACATGCAAAGGTATGTGTTGTAAATTATCTTCTTAGAAAAACTATATAACTCTCAGTTATATACTTGTCTTCCATTTTTTTGCTGCAAGTGTGAGATTTTTTTGCAAATTGTATAAGATGTACATTTATACATTTGAAAATTATTTCCAGATCCAGAGAACAAGTTTATTTGGAAATTTGCCTGATAATGTAAGTATGAGAGATTGAGTTTGAGCCCCAGAGATCAAGTACATATCCAGGAATATATAACATTCTAAGTGTTGAAAAACAAAACATTGCCCTAAAAAGCAATTGTAAGATAAGGGTGTCCATTCTCTCTACTCTTACACAATGTATTCCTAGCATCCTAACCACAGCAATAAAAAACTATGATGGTTTATATATGCTTGGCCTAGGGAGTGGAACTATTAGAAGGTATGACCTTATTGGAGTAGATATGTCACTGTGGGTATGGGCTTAAGACCCTCACTCTAGTTGCCTGGAAGTTATTCTTCCACTAGCAGCCTTCAGATGAAGGTGTACACCTCTCAGCTCCTCCTGCACCATGTCTGTCCAGATGTTCCCATGTTCCTGCCTTGATAATACTGGACTGAACCTTGAACCTGTAAGCCAGTCTCATTTAAATGTTGTCTTTTATAAGATTTGCCTTGTTCATGGTGTCTCTTAACAGTAGTAAAACCCTAACTAAGACAAAAACAAAAGGAAATTAAAGGGATACATATAGAAAAGAGAAAAGTCAAAATATCCCTCTTTGTATATGACATGATCCTATACCTCAAGACCCTAAAACACCACCAAAATATTCATACCTACTAAACACTTTCAGCAAGATGACAGGATACAAAAATAATATACAAAAATCACTAACTATCCTTTATACCAATTTCAAACACACTGAGAAAGAAATCAGGGGAGCAATCCCATTTACAATACACTCCCCCCCAAGAAAAAAAAATCCCAACTTGGATCTTGGTTATCATTACAATAAAATAGTAAGACCCTATTTTGGTAGACACTGTTTGTCTGGGTCACAGCATATGGAGAGATACTGGCCTGGCCAGCTTTCATAGTGCCAAAAGGTGCAGTACAGGCTGCTGA
>JADRCD010104477.1:23650-35751 GCA_019843815.1 Montemys delectorum | reverse complement strand
AGGCTTTTAAACATCCAGGCAGAAGCACATTTAAAGAAGTATTTTATAATAAGTTCCAACAAAAATTTCTACTTTTGTGGAGTAATTTCAAGTTTTAGTGCCATTTTTTTTTACATATCTAGGCTTATTAAAACGTTGGCTTGCCAATGTAGACATGGGAGATTCCACATAGTCCAAGATCTAGATGAGGAGCTATAGGTAGTTAATAGCTGCTGAGAGAGGGAGAATTGATTACATCAAGGAATAAGCTCCTGCATAGGATATACCAAGTGGTTAGCCCTGGACACGTGTATATAGAAGCAACTCTAAAGGAACTCATTAGATTGTGTGTGTGTGTGTGTGTGTGTGTGTGTGTGTGTGTGTGTATGTGTATGCACAATAATAATTAAATAAAATATCATTGTTAGGAGACACAGAAGGGCTTGATGAGTTGGAGATGGGTGGAAGTGTTTATGTACAAATTTCTCAAAATTAAAAAAATACTCATTTGAATGTTGTCATCCCACAGGGGAAAATTCAGTTTAACCCTCCTAGACCACTTTTGCCAAATTTACTCTCAATTCCTCTGTTTTTATTTCTTTGAAAGAAGCATTGTCCTTTGAGACCTGTTTGGGACACCCAGCAAAATCATATGCCTCATATAGCTTCATTGGATGTGACTATATAGATGTCAGCAAAGAAGGTAAAGAACTTTGTCTTTTTTCCATTAATTTATTTATTCACTTTACATCCACATTACAGTACCCCCTCTCCTCCCAGTTCCTCCTCACATGGCTCCCTTCCATTCCTTCCCTTTCACCTCTGAGAAGGGGGAGGTCCCCCCAGGGTACCAAGCCACATTGGCACCTCAAGTCACTACAGGACTAGCCGTTTTACCCTTGAAGTAAAATTTTCTGGTTTCTAGGCTCATTTAGGTCATAATGATATTTTGCTGAAGCGGACACAGGTAAGAGTATATTTTACTGAAGTAGACACAAGTGAGAGGATGCTTTGCTGAAGCAGACATGTAAAAGAACATCTGATGTTTAGAAAGAACATAAGTGAATCACAGATGGTGGGACAAGGCTCGAGCTTTGGATTGCTTTACTAGTAATCTCTGATGACTATGGTCTTGCATTGGTTAGCCTTACATCATGTTGCTAATCTTCGCTTGTTGTGACTTCATAGAGAGGAATTTACCAAACGACTTCTTGTGGTATTCCAGCTGTTTCTTACTACTTCCACATACTCTTGCTGATCAGCTGGAGCCTTGTAGGTTGTTATGAATTGAGCTGCTGCTGCTGATTTATATGTGGTGTCTGCCATGTAGACTGGACTGCAGCTGCTGATTCATGTTTGGTGGTCCTCTAGTAGACTGAACTGCTGATATCCTAACAATGAAGATTGGAATTGACCCAAAGAACTGTTTCTAAACAGTTCCGCTTCCCCTGTGTCCTATTAACCTTTCTTTCCCATTACCTCTGGTGGGTAGTGAGATAGAGGGAAGTTAAAGCATTTTATGAATCCTTATTAAAAGTAGGTTATGAAAAGTCTAAGACTTTTCCACTGAGGCCAGACAAGACAATCCAATTATGGGATAGTTTGCAAAGGCAAGCAACAGAGTCAGGAACAGCACTCCCTCCAGTTGTTGGGGGATCTACATGAACAAAGCTGCATATTTGCTACATATGTGAAGCGGCCTATCTAGGTCAATCCCATGTATATTCTTTGATTGGTAATTTAGTCTTTGGGAGTTCCCAAGGATCCAGGTTACTTGGCCCTGTTGTTCTTCTTATGAACTCTTTATCCTCTCCTGGTCCACCCGTCCTTCCCACTACTCTTCCACAAGAATGTTGAGCTCAATTCAATGTTTGGCTGTTGGTCTCTGCATCTGTTTTAGTCAGTCAGCTGCTGGGTGGAGCCTCACAGAGATCCCTCCCATGGGCAAGAACCAATCCCTGACACCATTAATGATACTCTCTTATGCTTATAGACAGGAACTTAGCATAACTGTCCTTTGAGAGACTCCACCAAGTGGAACATTGAATTTTTAATAAGGTATAGTTTTCTGTATTAAATCTATCTGAGTAGCTCCAACTAGTACTGGGGATTGAAAGTAGAACCTAGGGTATTCTAGGCAAGTTCTCTACCACTGAACCCCTAAATTCCCCCTGAACAATGAAGCTAAGATGATGCTTTCAATTCCTTAGAGCAACATAGTTTGGTACCTCTCTTTAACTGCCTTTCTCATTTTAGTTAGACTATTTTAGTTCTTGACTGTGTAATCATATGAGCATGTGCAATTATACATTTCCCTTCTACACCAACTAATTAGATCCCTTGATCCAACTCAGAGACTGATATGAATTTAACTGCATCTAGATTTCCTCAGAGATTGTAAAAACAAATGGAAATAAAACTCAAACAACAAAAATCAGCAGAAGGACATTATTTATAAAAATCTAAGTGTCCTTTCTTTAAAAAAATTAAGTCTAGACAAGTAAACAATTGGACTTTCAACCTTAAAAGTAGAAGTAATCAATCTATGAAGGCTGGAAGGTTAAGTTTTAAAAGGCAAATAAAGAGGTAATTTGGGGCTATGGATGAAAGGGCTTTGTAAATTGTAAAATGACATTTTAACATAACTCAAGAGACTGTTCTGTAGTGTTGTTATTTGGAAGGCAGTGTGGTAAGGCACAGCAAGAGAGATTTGATCTTGCACTTCTAAACTAAGCAAGCACAAATATAGCATTCTTATTCTCATACTTCAGAGTTCTTAAAAGAGATTAGAAAAATTATTCTTTCCTACATGCTAGTGCATGCTAGCCCTTGACCTTTAAGCTTGTGGGCAGCCACTGTTGATGGCAACAATAACCAACTAATAGCATTTCTCCAATGATATGGCTCAAAAGGGTCTTCCCTCAGTCCTGGGGTATTTTGAAATAGAGCCTCTTGCTTTATTTCTATTTTCTTGATCTCAACCAAGACATGGGAAATAAACGAGAAGATTTTTCTGTCTGAATACCCAGTTATAACTCAGTGTCAGCCTAATCAGTCACTGACAAATCTGGAGGAAGTAGTGTCACCCACCACTTTCAGAAAAGTAACCACAGGACTAAAGTTAGAATAGTTTGTAGGGTTCCATCTAGATGACCTCTGTAGCAGTCTGAATAGAGATTGTAATTATCCACTGAATCAATTCCTCAATAGGTATTGAAGCCATTACTCAGAAAGAATGAAGATGTCCAGAAAAGGAGTGAGCCTTCAGAAAAAGTCAGTCAGTTAGAGCTGGCTCTACCCTGATCTTGATGAAGCATTCACTCTCTGCCTATTGTTTCAGAAGCCTGCCATTTCAGTTGTACCATCAAAGGAGAGTGATGAGATTATTCATCATCTGAGTTATGTTCTAGTGTTGCTGTGGAAGACATTATGCAAAATGAAGTCATCATAGTCACATGGGTAATAAAGATAGACAGAAACTGGATCAAAGGGTTCACTCATGGGCTGGGGCATTGGCTCTTGCAGAGCACTCAGGTTTGATTCCCAGCCCTGACATAATGGCTGTAACTCCGGTTTCAGGGAATCCAATATAGCCTCTTCAGCCACTTGGCATACATGTGGTACACAGTGCATATATGAAGGCCAAACATTCATATACATAAAATAAAAAATGAAGCTTTAAAAACACTGTACTTGTGTAGTGGAATGGGCTTGACTTTTATCAATTGTTCTGACAATATCTCTCCTACTACCACTTTCATTGGCACAAAGTTCGCATTGGAAATTAAGAAGACCACTAGTTTAGTTACCAGTAAAAGAAACAAGGGGTATTTAATGAAACTTGTTTAGGAAGCAATATGTTCACCCCCCAATACTCAATGGTTGTCTTCATCATTCTTTCCCATTAGTGATATATCTAATTATTTTAAATATGTACTCTTCACATTCATTTGGGGGAAATGATGTTCTGGTTATCACATCATTTAGTCACATCTGGCATTCACACCCTCCTATATTTTACACCTCTTAACCCTTAACTATCCATTTAAATATCTTGAACATACAGCAGATTATATAAAAGTAGTAATGCACAACCTCTAGGTCTTGTTTGGAAGAATTTGAGAAACCATGTAGCATCCACATGGGTACCTTAGAATGCTTGATTTGGAAGAAGCCAGCTACCATGTGCATAGGACAACAACCCTGTGCCTCCCGTGCTGCGAAGTAGTTAAGTAAAGCAGTTTGAAGATAGAGCAGATGCCTGGCCATCCCTAGCTATGTCAGATCTCCAACCCCTGTGAATGCCTGGCCCAATCAAGCTTTTAGATGAGCCCAACCACAGCTGTCATTTAACTGTAGCTACACTTAAGAGACCTTAGTAAGAACCATCTGGATGAGAAGAGCCACTTTATATAACCAGGAAGGTAATAAATGATTTTATTAAGCTATCATGTGTATTTTCTAGACAGATAACCAGAACATCATTTCCCCCAAACGAATGTGAAGAGCATATATTTAAAATAATAGACAATCAAAGGGGTGAAAAGGATTCGAAATGAAACATGTTCCTAGCATCAAGCAAGAAAAAAATACCAAAGCTAATGGTTCCCCAGTATGTATGACCTACAAACAAAACACAAACTAAACAACTGAATAGAAAAGCGAAGAGCATCTTAGGCAAACATGCTGTCATGAGGAAGATAATGTTCTTACTGTTGGGAACAGGGTTAACACAACTGTAACATTAATTATGGACTTTTGTAGATTGGAGTTAAAGAAGGAAAAAACACTAATAAATTAAGGGAGAGGACAGGACTCAATTAACATTTTGGCTGAAAGCTGTCCTCAAAGAATAATTTGGAGAGCACAAATGGAATTACATTGCAAGGTCCAGACCCGAATTACAAACAGAAAGGATCAAAGTCCTTTGTAATTTTCAGGCTCATTCTAAACATACAATCAATAACTTGAATAAAACCAAGAGAGAAACAAGATTCATTTACAATATAACTTCACATTAAATATATTTTTTAAAAGATTTTTAAATGAGTATGAATGTTTGGTCTGTGTGTATATATACATACCTCATGCATGCTTGGTATCTATTAAGATAGGAAGATAGGAACTAAAATTAAAGATGGTTGCAATCCACCATGTGATATCTGGAAATTGAACCTAGGTCCTCTCTGCAAGAGCACTAGGTACTCTCACTTTCTGAGCCAACTTTTTATCTTTTAATTCATATTTTACTTAAAGGTTTTTTTTTCCTGACGTATATTAGGGTGTTAGAGTTAAAATTCATATAGCTGGTATAGTGATTATTACAATTAATATTTTAAGAAAATTGTTTCAAACACTTTCTTTTAGTGAATTTTTAAACAACTTTTGCAATAAATTTTAGGGTCTGGTACTTGGAATTTAGAGACTGCTGCTAAGAAGGCTTTGTTTACACATGGTCTGTTTTTCCTCGGATGTGATTGTTTTGCTCATTAAATTTATGAACGAATACTGCCTTTGGCTTTTGAACTACTCATTTAACTAATGGAAGGAAATGGTCCTTACATTGAAGATGTAACAGAAAGTAGGATCTGCCGAGGGAACACTATCTTACACAAGTATAGTACAAAATAGCTCTCGCTTGAACCATCCTTTAACAAATGTTTCCTGAGTACCTACCTCAGGACAGCCTTTTGAGAAACATCAGTGACTCTTAATAGGGCAAAATTTTCACCACAGGGTATAGGCATTTAGAAATGTCTGGAGATATAGCTGTCTGCATCAACTAGGAGAAATGCTAATAGGTGGGCTAGGTATACTGATAAACATCCTCAAATGCTGAGGAGAGAACTGGAAAGATTATGCTTTGTAAGTATGAGGACCAGACTTTAATACTCAGAGCCTATGTACAAAAAAGTTTAACATAGTAATGGGCACTTCGAACCCTGGTGCTAAGAAAGGGAAAACAGAAAGATTCCCTGGGGCTTGCTGGTCAGTCAGTTTAGCTTAATTGGAGAGTTTCAGGCCAGTGAGAGGCCTTGTTCTCCAAAAAATGGACATTTTCTATCGTATCTGAGGAAAGACACCAGAGTTTGTCCTCTGTCCTCAATACCCATGGACACACATGTACACACATACAGATACATAAACATACCAATAAATATTTATAATAATTCTATATAGCACATAATGCCAATAACAAGAATGGAAGATCTTTGAACTACATCATAAATAAAAAAAGACAATGGAGTGCTTAACATGATAGACTTAACCTTCTAGAGAGGGAAGACATTCAATTAAAAATAATAAGATCTGAGAAGTCTTCCCTGAGTACTGAGTGATGTTTCAGTTTTCCCAATAGATGTTTAAAACTATGGATACTATAGAACCTTATATAGTATCTGAACATGAGCACTATGTAAGCTCGACAATGTATCTAATACTCAAGACAGATACTATAGTAGCTTGAAGGAGAAATGTCATCCATAGTTTGGAGCATTTTAACACTTAATCTCCCAATTTGGTAGCATTATTTGAGAAGTTTTAGGTGGTGCAGCTCTGTCTGTTGGCAGAAGTACATCACTTTGGTCAGTCTTCGAGTTTAAACACCTTTCACTGCTTCACATTTTCTCCCTCTTTGTGCTTGCTTTTAAGGGTGTAAGTGCTCAGCTTCATGTCTCTGCCTCCACGTTTGCTACTCACTGCCATGCTTCTTTTATAATAGACTCTCATCCCTCTGTACCTGCAAGCATAAATGAACTCTTTATAAGTCTTTTGGTCATGGTGTTTTATAACAGCAGTAGAAAAATAGTGACTACAATTAGGAAGTGCCTAATGGGTAGGTATCTGACACAGTGTAGCTACATGTGAGTCAAAGAGATAATTGAAACCTCTCCAAAGATGTGAACAGGGCAGTGTAAAATGTTATCAAATTACACATAAGAGTGTACATAATTTAAATCTTTTGAATTTTCATTCCTGGGATATTCAATTTAACAATTTTAGACTGGGGTGGACCACAGGTGACTGAAACTATGGGAAACAAAACAGGAGGAAAGTGGAAACAAGATGAACTATATGGAATGATGGACACTTAAGATGGTGTGGCGAAAAATGGCTAGGATGTAACTTATTCCAGAAACAGAGGTTGTAGTGAACAAACCTAAACATGTTCATGTTAATAGAGCAATATGCTAATAAATGCAGAGTTCTAGGAGGATACCAACTATAAGAACACCTTATCAAATTGAATTCCCCTGTTTGAAAACAATGAACATTACCAGCCTGAAAGGTTCATTTGTAGGTCAATGGTATTTCTAAAACAGAAAACATTCTGTATGTTGTGTATTTGGTTTTCTTGTTCAGTTTTTAATATATCCATCAGAAGCTAACTATAAAAAAATTCCTTTTGACAGTCAGGGAAGTTTAATGTTAATTGAGTAAATCCCTTATAGTTGATAAAAATATAAATATAAGATATTATAAATATAAATAAATATAATACTAGAGAAAGATGGTGTGGGAATAAAAACAGGCCATTTGTGCATATTAAATAGGATAAACAAGTCAGATCTCATTGAGAGATACATCTGAGTAGCAATTCAGGAGCTACTGCAGTTGGCTATGCAAATGTCTCAAGAAAAAAACCTCTTAAAAGTATGGCATTGCTAGTACACAAAGACCCTGTATAGAGCCTGCTAGGAATGTCTGAGGATGAGCTGGAGCTAACAGAGTGCTATGGTGAGACTGACCTATAGGAAAGCAATGGCAAATGCATGTGGGGTGATATTACCAAATATTGGTCACTGTTTTCATTGTTGTAAATGAATAAGAAGCAACCGAAAGTGAGGTAACCCAATCACAAAAGAACACACATGATATGTCCTCTCTTATAAGTGGATATTAGCCCAGAAGCTCAGAATATCCAAGATACAATCCACAAGCCACAAGAAACTCAAGAAAAAGGAAGACCAAAGTGTGGATTCTTCCTTCCTTCTTAAAAAGGGGAACAAAATACCCATGGGAAGATTTGCAGAGACCAACTATGGAGCAGAGACTGAAAGAAGGACAATCCAGAGACTGCTCCACCTGGGAATCCTTCCCATATTTAATGAACAAATCCAGACACTATTGTGGATGCCAACAAGTGCTGGCTGACAGGAACCTGATATAGCTGTCTCCTGAGAGGCTCTGACAGTACCCGATTAATACAGAACTAGAGGCTCACAGTCATCCATTGGACTGAGTACAGGGTCCCTAGTGAAGGAGCTAGAGAAAGGACCCAAGGAGCTGAAGGGCTTGCAGCCCCTTAGGACAAACAACAATGTGAACTAACTAGTACCTTCAGAGCTCCCAGGAACTAAACCACCAACCAAAGAATACACATGGTGGGACTCATGGCTCCAGCAGCATATGTATAGCAGAGGATGGCCAAGTCAGTCATCAATGGGAGGAGAAGCCCTTGGTCCTGTGAAGGTTCTATACCCCAGTGTAGGGGAATGCCAGGGCCAGGAAGTGGAAGAGGATGGGTTGTTGAGCAGGGGAAGGGGGAGAGGGAACAGATTTTTTTTTTTATTTTATTGTTATTGTTTTTCTTTTTCTTTTTTTGGAGGGGAAACTGGGAAAGGAGATATCATATGACATATAAATTAAGAAAATATCTAATAAAAAAAGAAGCAACCTAAAGAAGGAAAAGTCTTCTTGGCTTGTCTTTAAGGAAATATTGTCCATCCTGGTGAAAGCATGATGTCTAGAGTAGCAGTGAGAATGTGCTCAGCCCCAGGGAGATCAAGAAGAAGTGTGAGGGGAAGGCTGTGCTCAGCAAGCTTTCTTCTTTTTCCTAGTTTATTCAGTTCACAGGAATGTAGTTGCATAAACTCGTGACATCTTCTATCCCTGTTAATACTTTCAGAAAAGAAGTCCTTACAGAAACACCCAACGGTATATAGCAGGGAATGTTTTTATTTTTTAATTCAATCAAGCTGACAAAAGAAATTAAATATCACATTAGTAATTTTTAAATCACTTAGTGAAAGTCTGAATAGAAGGTCTTCCAAATGAACCCTTTTTTCTTACCCTTTCTTCCTTTTTATTATCATTGATGAAATTGCTAAAGCCAACACTTCTCATTTAAATTGTATTTTATTTTTATTATTTTTTAAATCTTTTAAATAGAGATAGAATTATCAGCCCTTTTCATAAACAATGTCAGAAGGAACTAATACAGCATACTCAAAGGAAAAAAAAAAGATTTGGAAAGAAACAGAGGTGGATGATTTCTTTAGATGCTTTGTCACGGACAAAGAAAAGTGGACAGCAGGTGAAAACCTGTCACTGCATTGTATGACCAGTGTGCGGAACAAGCAATGTGGGGGTGGGGTAGGGGAAGGGCAATGGAGTGCCTATCAAGGGAGAGACAATAGGATTTTTTTTTTATAAAGAGAAATTGAGTGCACTTGAACTTGTATCTCTTTGGTCAACATTTCCCAAGCTTTCCATCACCTAAGACAAGATTTCCCTGGTTAACTGCCTTCCTGTCTGGCTCTTTTCTAATTTCCCTAAAGAGAAGCAGTGACTAGAAACAGTGTGATCCTGTTTAACCTATTTATGAATTGTGTCATACAGCAACCATTATGATATTTATTCTGGGAATCTTTATTTCTGGTCCATTTAATATACTTCATTACTAGGGGAAACTTCAATATGATTGACATTCTTTAGCATCCTAGAGGTTTCCTGTTTTTGTAATATGACAATAGGTTTTGCCCAGGAAGCATGGTGTTGATTAGAGATATGCTTGTTTTGTTTCAAAACACGGTTTTATTCTATGGCTAAGAATGGCCTAGAATTCTCTATATACTCCAAGCTGGCCTGGAATTCATGATAAACCTTCTGTTCTAGCCTCCTGAATGTTGAGATTGCAGCCATGATCCACTATACCCAGTTAAACCAAGGTTTGATTCCATCACAAAGGGAGGGCTTTTCTCTTCTTCATCATTAGAAACACTTTGTCCCTTGCTGATCTAACTATAAATAAATCCTCAGCCCGCCATGCTTCACAGATACTTAGAGTGATGGTGAATACAGCTATACACTATAAAACAGTAGAAAGCAGAAAAGTGAAAACTGATCAATATTGCAGCTTCCATAGATAGTTTAGAGTTAAGTTGAAAGAAGGGACTTTGATTCCTCAGGCCAAAGTTTATTTAAGAATGTTTACTTAGATAAAGTCCATCTAAAGGCACACTCTGAGATCCAGCGGTCATGCTAACTAATTAATCATTTTAACTTTTAAGGTTAAATATGTATGTAGAAACCGACACAAGTCTGAAGAATACAGATTTATAGAACAGGACACCCATGTAGTTGGCAGACACCAAGATTATTCCCAGTGGTCTGCTCTTGTGGTCAGATTTATTCCATGGAATAATGGAAGCCTTGTTAACACTCATTAAGTAACTTAAGTTATTATACTCTATAAGAAACTAAAACTTGTCTGAAATGAACCTACTGAATCCTCAAGGATAAATGGAACCAAATTGCTTCTCAGTTGAGCCTCAAGTGAATCTACAGTCTCAGCCAATTTCTGGATGAAAATTGTGTATGAGACCTTGAGCCATAGACACTCAGATGAGAAGTACTAAGTTTCCTGATCTACAGAGTACATAATTTGATAAGGGGTTATTATTTTAAAATGCTAGGTCTTGAGGTGACTTGTTATGTGACAATAGTTAACTATGAGAGAATTCAGGTAAAGAAGTAAAATATCAGCACTCCAGAACCCCCCATTCCTTCTCCAAGGATAACCATGTATAGTGATCTTATTTCTAAAACCAGAGAATAATATAACTTTATTTGAAATATCATATAAATGTCACTGTGAAGTATAAACTATTTCTCCTGATTTAATACAGAACTGATTCTGAGATTCTTTTACATGTCATGTATAGTTGTTGATCATTTCCTCTCAGTGATATAGTAGCTATTGCATCAAGCTACCAAAATTGACATATTCTGCCAATGAAGGGCAATTTGAGAGGCTCTCAGGATGTGGTCATAAATGGTGTTGCATGCTATTAATAATTTCATAAGTGTGTTTGGGTAAATGTGCTTACAGATTTTCATGTCACATATCTAATATTGAAATAATCATGTTGAAGGATATACATGCTATTCTATTTCATTTGGCTATATCATTTCTTCCCAAACCTATGGCATGTATATAATTGTGTAGACTCTAATAGCCTTCTTTTACTTTACTATTCTATGCTGTTTCAAGTCTTATAGAGCCCCATTGGTTCCACTGACTAGAACAAGTTATAATTCATCAATACAGGCTGTCATCTAAACACTTACCTCTGAGTACATACAGAGATAAATGCTACTATCACTGAAAGGCATCATGTTGAATAAATGGTTAATTTATGTTCTATAAAGAAAAGGTTAGAGAAGAATGTCTGTAGATTAGGTAAAAAAATATTTGAAGCTTTGTCAGCTGACCCAGAGGTGCTGAAAAATGAGTGGATATGCCCTATTCAGCACACTCAAGCTAAGTAGCAAAAAGTATAAGAAAATTCCTAGCAGCCTATGTTCTCCATGCAGACTTGGGAAGAAGAGTGATTCACAAATTTTATTTATTTCAGGGATGTTGTGATACTTTATGTTGATTATATAATTGTCAAGCTCTAGAAAAAACACTAAGCAAAGAGCCACTGAGCATGCCTGAAAAACTCTAGATATAGGTGAATTGAGGTGGGAAAACCAATCCCCAAAGTGGGTGGCAGCATTCATGGGCTGAGATCCTGGACTGAATAAAAAGGAGAAATGGAGCTGACTAACATCATTTATCTTTGTCTTTCCCTGCTCCTTGACTGTAGACAAAATATGACCAGTCCTCCAAGCTCCTGCAAGTGTGCTTTCTCCACCATGATGTAACCTGAAATTCTGAGCAAAAATTATTCCCTTTTCCCTTATGTGACTTTGGTCAGGATATTTAACCACAGCAACAGGAAAACAGTCTAAGAGATTCTGTGACATCTTTCCAGTATGAAGGCTTCCTATCCTTCATTTTATTTCCTTTGATTTTGGATGAGTTGTTGTTTCCTGAGTTAAGTATCAAAATTGCC
>JADRCD010104477.1:372-23250 GCA_019843815.1 Montemys delectorum | reverse complement strand
GAGAGAGAGAGAGAGAGAGAGAGAGAGAGAGAGAGAGAGAGAGAGAGTGTGTTGGAGGGCGCTTGCTAGTTGACACATGTTACTGTAATGCACACAAGGACAGAAATTGTACCCAAATGTTGGGTAGGGGACTCATGCTTATAATGCTAATTCTCAGGGGTCTGAGGCAGGAAGATTGCCATAAGTATAAAGGTGAGCCTGTTATCTCAACACTAAGGAAGAGTGCCCTGAAACCTTGTCATAAAGAGGAAAGGGAGGGGAAGTAAGGGCCCAGGGAAGGAAGGAAGAAGGGAAGAAGGGAAGGAGGGAGGGAGGGAAGGAGGGAAGGAGGGAAGGAGGGAAGGAGGGAAGGAGGGAAGGAGGGAAGGAAGGGGAGAGGCAGGGAAGACACTCATGTGTTCACTTGTTCAAGGACAATAAACTCTGAACAATGTTCGCTTAATCATCTTTACAAGAGCTCAGTTTCTTGGTGGAAAACCATTTTTAATAATTTTCCTTACAGTTAAGACAAACTATGTTTTATAAAATTATAGGATGATTCTTAAAGATTTTAAGAATTGATGTATCACTTTTCTACCCTGTGTCTTAGTGGATACAAAACTGGGAGAAACTTGAAACACTTGTAACAAGCACTCCATAGAAGAACATGTATTTTCCACATTGATTACGACATTCAGTGAGCCACTTGTAAGATACTATATCCCTCAGTTGGAGACTAGAAACGTTAGGTGGAGATACATTGATTTGGTGACTTTAGTTTGCAGTTGAGTAATGCAATGGACCTGTGCTTGTCAGACTCCATAACAGTATCAATGAGGAATAAGTTATTCAGGAATAGGTAGGTCTTCTAGGAGAACAGTACTTAGCAAACGCCATGGCAGCATTGTGGCAGTGATACTAATCATTCCAATATGGCAAGTGTTAATAATATTGAACAAGAGCTTCTATACTTCCTATACATTCATGCTTGGAACATCCTACAGCTATTAGTAGTTCATTTTACCCAGAGGACACTGAATTCAGAGATGCTGAGGACTTTCTCCAAAGCTCTATAGCTACTAAGGTAGTGGGAATTTTGCCTTTTATTTCACAACACTCTAACATACTATAATTGTCATAGTTAGTGTAGTGGCTATTCCTGGTTGTCAACTTGACTATATCTGAAATGAACTACAATCCAAAATTAGAAGGCTCACCTGTAGCCCTAATCTGGAGGCTGAGATATACAAGTTTCTGACCTGAATCTTGGCATGGAGACCTTGAGGAATAGTGGCCATGAATCCCATAGGATTAACATAAAAAGCTCTATGAGTTCAAGATCATCTGAGATTAAGGGTGTGGTGACATAGTCACTATGAATCCTAGAAGATTAAGACTGGAAGATCTACGAGTTCAAGCAAGGTCATCTGGAGACCTATATAAGGACATTGGAAGAAGGAAGGCTCTCTCTGCTTCGCCTGCTTGCCTTGTGGGACTGAGCAATTGCTGGATCCTTGGACTTCCGTTCACAGCTGCTGCCGACCGTTGTTGGGAGTTGATTGTTGGGAGTTAGACTACAAACTGTAAGTCATCAATAAATTCCTTTACTACATAGAGACTACCATAAGTTCTGTGACTCTAGAGAACCCTAACTAAGACAGTTAGCTTCCACTGTCAACTTAACACAAATCTAGACGTACCTGAGATGACTCAGTGACAGTTGAAGAACTGCCCTCATAAAATTCACCTGTGAGTATGTCTGTGTGATATTTTATTAATTTCTAATTAATACAAGAGGGCCTAGCCTACTGTGGAAGATACAATTTCTAGGCAGATGTTCCTGGGTTGGATTAAAAAAAAACAAGCTGAGTAAGCAAGGGAAAGAAAGCCAATGAGAACTGTTCCTTCATGGTTCCTGCTTCAGCTCTTGTCTCCATATCCCTGTCTTGAGCTACTGTCCTGGCTTACCATGATGATGCATTGTAATCAGTTAGTGAACCAAACCCTTTCCTCCTTCAAGTTGCTTTTCTTCATGGTATTTATCACAGCAACAGAAAAGAAGAATATATTTCAGAATTACAAATGTGTTGTGTATTTGTATGCAAATGCATATATATATACGAAGAGTTGTATATGACAGTGAATATGCATATGCATATATGTACTGTATTTCCTTTTCATCAATTTCTTCTCCTTTTGTATTGTACAGATAAGCCTCCTTTCATTGGTATATCTGTGTTCCTAATTTGGGGATAATCATACTTGAGAAATATGAGTACTACTTACTAATGGTATATATCTGAATCAAGGGCAAATTGAGAATGGAGGCAGGAGATAAACCTTGGTGGAGGACATTGCCATAGCTCAGTAAAGCCATTGAAAGTTTACAGAACTCAGCACAATATGAACAAGGAGGTTTGCTATCTGGTTTGAGGACAAATAATACAAGCCAATTAGACTTGATTTTTTTTTAAGTTTGGAAGAAGAGAGAACCTAGGCTAAACTAATGGTTTTCAAATTGTATCCCATGTAACTCTTCTGAAATAGGGCCATGTGCAAGTGGCCCAAACCATGGCTATGGCTATTCCTGTGGCCTTTTAGACAGACTCCTCCTCATTCTACTTACTGAGATTGTGGATTAGGTATCTCTTAAAGCATTGGAGATAGGCAGGTTCATAGAGACAAAAGAAGACTAGAAGTGACAGGATGCTTGGAGAGGAACGAATAGAATGTCATCACTTAATGCATATGAAGTTGTTCTTAAAGGTTATGAAGCCATTTTAGAACTAGTGCTGTTGTATAATATTGTGAATTTAACCAGTGTCACTAGTTATATGCTATAAGATGGCTAGAGTGAAAAATATAACTACACACACACACACACACACACACACACACACACACACACGCACTCATATCCAAAAGTTGTTCAGGAAGCTACTACAATCTTGTCATTATTTGTTAGAGGAAGAAGAAGATAATTGACTGATACAGCCATTATCTAACAAGGCAGCTAGTTCCTGAAGAGAATGTCACTAAATGAAAGTAAGAAAGGTAGACATGGGAATTGTAAGATTCAATATCTGTCTTGTTGAATGAAACCCTTCTATGTCAAAAAATAAACTAGGGAGTGGTCCAAAGGAAGAAGTGACTGTTCAGGCAATTAAAAGAGATCATTGGCAAGTACCTCATGTCATGTCAGGGTCATTACCATGGGAAGGCTTTGTTGTCATGGGGTATGTAAAATGACTACAGGAATTTGGTATGCTGGAAATACTTCAAGATGTAAAAAATATGAAGCCAACAAAAATTTGGAGGCTGAATGACTAGAGATTAGAAAAAGACAGATAATGTCACCTGCCAAGTTCATATACCAAGTCATTAAAAAAAATTCTTATGCAACTTAAATTGGTTTGACAGTTGCTTTCCACTTCCTTTTTAGTTTGGAAGATGCTTCTATTTGATTCTGTTCTCTCTCAGCATTCCCTTCAGCTCCCATGCAGCAATCCTGCAGGCTCTCACAGTACAGAGGTTTAATGAATTCTAAATGATAAAATTAAGCAGAAGTCTAGAGGCTGTAATGGAATATATGGCACAATTGCAAATGGAAGGTGCAGTTGAAGTCTATTCTTTGGACTTAAGGGGCTAAAATCCTTCAAGAAATTAAGTGTTACCTAAAAGACTCAGCAGCAAGACACGTGACTGCAAAATGGAAATAATAATAATGAAGAGGATAATAATAATAACAGGCCTGTTCAGGGGATTGTTATAAGAACAAATTATAGATGGGTGAACTGCTTTTAGTGTCTTAGAAAGAAGGTATTACATAAATTCCAGTTCTTTTTTTCTTTTCATTATTTTTCTTTGAAGAGTGCCAACAAAGAAAAAGTCCTTGTGGGTGGATGTGGATGAGAGTGAGAATTGAGGGAGGAGAGAAAATATTTCAAGGAAGTAGGAATAATGTGTTTGAAGTACTTCTCAGTGAGTGCATTTGCTTGGTCTGCTTTAGTAAACCTCTGCTCCATAGACACACTGCTCAGAAGGAGGTAGAGTGATGGGGAGGATGTTTCCTTTACTCACTCTGGTCCAGCACAGCTAAGAGGACCCACTCCTGGGAAGGGTGACTATAGCAATGTTAAATTGGTCCCTTGTGTAGGCGCTGATGCTTCAAGTTCAGAAACAAAAGAGAGTAAGTATGCAAAGGGTCGTGTGTGTAACTGCTGCTTTGAACTGAACATTGAAAAAGGTAGGTTGAACATCAGTAGGTTGCAGCTTTTAATGACAAACTTTTAATTCCTATCTTTGAATCTATAAAGAATCCAAGTGAGGTGAAACAGCAAGCTTATGGCTTCAGTGATAACATATAGATTACTTTTTAAAAAGCAATTCATTCAACAAGTATACTTGGAAAATGACTTTTAGGAAGAAATTGTGCCTCTGCCATGTTTTCTTCCAGTCTGTTTAGAAAGAACTGGAATTATTTTATGGAGGTACTACACTAATCAAGTCATTTACTTCCTTTCTTGAAATAATGTGCTGAGAGTGGAAGAGTCAATTTTCTCCAGGGATTCAGCTCCCAAGAGGCTACCCATGTTTCAGTAAATGGTCCTACATATATGCACACACAGGCAGCACTAGATGGACACAGTAAGTTTAAAAAGGAACATATAAAATTGGGAGGAAATAGTGGGATAAGGATGGAGGAGAAATTGGAGGGAAGGAAGGGCTGGTAGATTTGATCAAATCAACTTTATATCTATGTATGAAATTCTCAAGTAATTTTAAAAATCAAGACACTGTGATGATTTTCAAGTTTCTTGTGGCTTCAAATAAGACCTCCTAACCATTTCCTTCCATCAGTAGATATGCTTGATGGCTCTCTGCTTAACTGCTTTTATCTTTACATACACTTTAAAGATTATGGAAGTCCGTGCCTCAAAGATTTAGCACTCTCCGACTATGCACCAGAATATTTGAGACTGAGTGAAAACACTGCATAACATAAATGAGTTCTTCCCAATTTTGGCTTGACAATCTAGGAAAGCAACTAGGACACAATCAGTGGAGCAAAGGGTCCCCCAGATGGCTGGAAGCACCTCTCTTTATGTCCTTTATATCCCCCTAGCTGTCTTGGTTCTCATTCTTGAAGATGAAGAAACTGGAATATACTCAAATCACATACATTGCCTCTAGAAATCCTTCCAGTTGGTGAGTGTTCTACAGTATTCAAGAAATTTGGTACAGGATCTGGAAAGATGGCTCAGTGATTACAAGCTCTTTCTGTTCTAGCAGAGGATTCAGGTGTGATTCCCAGAACCAACAAAGTGGCTCCTAATCACCTGTAACTCCAGTTCTTGGGGATCTGACAACTTCTGATCTCTACTGCCTCCTGTTCTCATATGGTGTACATACATGCACGCGCGCGCGCGCGCGCACACACACACACACACACACACACACACACACACACACGCACAGGTAAATAAGTGTTTTTTTTTAAATGTGTAAGCTTGTTCCTATCATTTGGTGTAGTTTGTCTCACAAATGCTGTGTAATGGAAGTGGGATCCCCAGCACTGTGATGATATGGTAGTAGTGTCTCACAAAGGTAATAGGAATTTAATGAACAGATTAATACTATCTCATGAGAGAGAGGGTTGATAGCAACTTAGGCTATTCCATGCATTAGTCCCATCTGCACCTAAATTCCTTTCTATTTCTGCACCATGCTTAGATGTAATCAGAGAGAAGCTTGCCAAGACATTAGGGTTGTGGTGTCTGCTACTTCCACCCAACAGAACTAAAGACCAATTTAACCTTCTTTCTTTTCAAGCACTCAGTCTTAGATACTTTGTGAGAGCAGTAAGACTGTCATTCTTCATCTAGAGTGTTGTGCTAAATGTTTTTTTTTTCCCCAGCAAATACTCTTTGGAATACTCTCAGATATCACTCATTTTGAGCTTTCCAAGATTACCCCATCTTCTTAGAGTAGAGATAACAAATTGGGAAAAGACAGAACAAGTTGCTTTAACCATTTTTATCACAATGCAATACTGTCACAATACCCAAAAAAAGCAATTTAGGGAAGGGTTGATTTCGACTCTTGGAGGATGCAGTCTATCATAGCAGGGAAGTCATGGCAACAAGAGCTTGAGGCAGGTGGTCACTTTATGTCCATAGTCAAGAAAAGGAGACAGAAGAATGCTAGTGCTCACCTCATCTTCTTCTTTTTACTCAGTCCAGGACCCGAGCTCATCAAATAGTACTGTCAACAGTTAAGCTAGCTATCCCTAACTCACTTGACCTAATCTAAACAATTCCTCACAGGCATGGCAAGAGGGTAGTCTAATCTAGAGAGTCCTTTACAGGTGTGAAGATCCTATCAAGTTCACAATAAAATATTACCATTACAACTACTTTATACAAGACTTCACTATAAGAAGAATGAGCGACATTCAGAATCCATGTGACGCCAGCAAAAGTTATTCTCAGAGGAAATTCCAGTATGAGCAGTTACTTATTTCATGTCTATTGTAAGCTATATCCTGGGAAAAATTATTCATCCCCAGTATTTCTCATGTCCTCATCTATATATTGAGAACTTGCTATTAATATGTCCATTAAGAGTTGAGAAGCAGAGGCTCTAGAGTTTAAAACATTTTGAACTTTAGATACCATACATAAAAAGGAAACCTCATTTATCAAATTTATCTATTCCTGCTTCAATAGGAGGTACCTTAGAACTGTGATATAATCACAAGGTCAATTCTAGGGAAGGATCTAAGTCTAGTAATGGCATGCTAAAGAGGGCAGAATATGGGCAGTGCATCATACACAACCCTCAAGTGGGACTTCACAAATGCTGGTGCCTTCTGTTGTCACTAAACTATTGCTTATTGTTAGTAATTATTACTAATTTCTCTCCCTTGAGACCCACACTGCATATTAGAAGACACAGATGAGAGTGTAGCCCAGTGATAGAATTGGCTCATCTCACTGTCGCATAACAAATGTCTCTTCTCTCTCCTCCCATGCATGATGCACAAGCTTCTATCTGAACCCACCATTCTTGAGGTTCCCAGAATAACTTCTGAAGAAGATGAGATAATGCTCTAGACTGTTCTCAGCCATGACTCAGAGAACCCTGGGGTGCAGTGCATTGCAAAACAGGATTCTAAAGTAAGATCTTGACACTTGTCCAGGTTGGCAGGATCACCTCCCAGGATAGAATTCTGTCTCACTGTCTGTCACTTTCTCTCAGGACTTGTCAAGTCACATAATACTGTATCTTAGCCAGGGTGTGATTCTTAATCTCCCAGGCTTGGATGGGAATGTTGGGAAATACTTGGGCTCCAGTCATTAGAGCTCTGTCAGCTTCCACTTTTTTTTCTCATGGCTATGCCAGACTGGATCAAGCTGCTTGACCCTCAACATTTCTAGTCTTTACAATAATCCTGCAAGATAGGCTTTGTTACATTTTACTTTATATGTGAGGAAATACTTACTTTTCAAAGATATTAAAGAGATTATGCACCTTATGCACCTTGTTCAAAGTCACATAAATCATTTTAGGTAAAGGGAGGAGACTAACTCAGACCATAAGCACCCATGTTCCTTACAGCTGTCCATGACAAAGTCATTGTCAAAAGAAAAAACAGCTACATCCCAGGAGTTTGCCTTTATTGATTGCTTTCTGGGTGTTTTGTATTAAAGCTGCATGTGGCATTATTTTTTCCAGGTTCCAAAGCAGGTTTCTTTTCATCTCCACTGTGACACTGAATGGTGCCTTATCACTTCTTTCTTTTGGGGTTTCATTCAACTGAGGCACAGATTAAATAATTTGCTCACTTTACCTAGTAGGTTAGATTAGACTGGTGCAAGATGGAGTTACTATAGATGTCCTGAAAGCAAAAGTCAAAGAACCAAGTTTAGCTCGTGAGATATAGAAAACTAATTGGCAGAGCAGGCAGCCTTTTTTGCTGGCTTTTGAGCATTGGTAAGAGCTGGACAAGGAAAGTGGTTTCTTGGAGTAATAGGAAATATTACTATATGAGTATAAGGGGTCTAGATAAAGGGAAGTCTGTTTTCAAGTGTAATTTGTATACCGGGGCAAGAAGTGGGAGAGGATGTGTTGGTGAGCTGGGGGAGAGGGAGGGAACAGGGTTTATTTTATTTTATTTTTTTTGGAGGGGAAACCAGGAAAGGAGATATCATTTGACATGTAAATAAAGAAAATATCTAATAAAAAAGATGGATGGGACTGACTCCCTGAAAGAGATGCTTGTAGAAGAATTCCAGGAAAAATTAAGGAAGATCTGGCATATGAATTATCAACTGGATGAGCATGATTTGGGCTTTGGTGGGTGCCATGCAGCAAGGAAGGACTCCATAGTGCCTGTCACCAATAGTAGAATTTGGATGCCCATTTATCTGTTCAGAAGGAAACTAGACGCAAGAATAATGTTTTTTTCAAACCACCTTAGTATGATGGCAGTTATTTATGTACTCATTTACTCATTAGTGTTTAACTAATAAACATCTTGGAAACTGGACTTACACTGGGAAATGAACAACACAACAGGTTCTCTGTCCTAAAACAGCCTATAGTTTAGCTTGATTATAAACAGATTCTTACAATGAAGGTGAAATGTAGAGGCATATATAGGTACATGGAGTACGAACAAAGAAGGCATCAACTTTTCCCAGGATACACACACACACACACACACACACACACACACACACACACACACACACACACTTGGAGAAGCATTTTCAAAGTAGGAGATGCTGTAGTTGACCTTAAGGGAGAATTTAAAATATGGGCAAATGAAGGAAGGGAATTACATGATGTGGGAATAATAAGACTTGAGCTAAGACAATGTAGTCAGAGGTGGTAGTAATGTGGTTAATGCCATTCTAGAGGGTGGCAGGGAGTAAGATGGCAGACAGGTCATCATGACCCAGATGATGGTGAACTTTCAATCCATTTGAGGAATATGAATTTTGTTTCTGAAGACAGTGCTATGGTAGTTTGTCTGAACTGGATATGGTAAGGTTCTGACTTGACTGCTGGGAAGGGAAACCAATAAAAAGTCCAAAGGAAGGTTCAGTGAGCATAGAGGAAATCGCTCAGAGAGAGGGGAGGGGGTTCAAGTCCTAGGAGTTTATGAAATTTGAAGAGGCCTTTTCTAAGTGTCAAAAATGTTAAAGGTATGGAGATCAGAGTTCTTACTTAAAATAGAATGATCAAAATGGGGGAATTAAAGAGATGAATAAACTAAAATGGTATTTCCCCCATGTGAACATTTAAATATTGAGATTAATTCATCATAAGGAAGAGAACTCAGAAGGTGCCAATTCTTAAATACATGTAGGGAACGTTTCTACATTTAGAGAATTTGTGGTGGTATTGTTAGAGAACATAAGTAATGAACAAGAGAAAATTTTGAAGAGGAGTGTAAGAATAATGGCCTATGAATTAATAATGAGAAGCCAAAGGAATGCCAGTATCAGGTAAGAGAACAGCAGGTCTCAGAAAATGGCAGAGATGAAATATTAAGGTTGGTGCATTTTCAATAGAAGAAAAATGACAGAAGGTGCAGTGGAAAATGTTAGGAGAAATAGCAGACAACTGGGGTTCCTTTCTCACTTGTACTAGCTTGTAAGATCACTCTACAAAAGTCTATCCTTGCTATGCATGGTTCATGGGAAAAGCCAGAGAATTACCTCCCAGAGAAATGCTAGACAGGAATCAAAGTATAAATATCACAATCAAGTTGATCCTCAGTTGAATAATTTTAAGGTATCCAACTTAAATAATAATCTGTGCTACACAAGAAGATGAAGTTGTAGTTGCCAATAATAGTGAATAGTTTTATAATTCACCATTGAGGCTGAGCATATTGGTACATGCCTTTAATCCCAGAACTAAGGAGACAGAGGTAAGCTGATCTCTGTGAATTTGAGGCCAACTTGGTCCACATAGTAAGTCCTATCTCACTATCATTACTTTTTACCTCATTTTCTTTAATTTATTTCCTAGTTTATTTCATATATAGGTGTTATATTTACATCATTTCTAACATCTCTGGTCACTCTCCAACTCCCTCTCAAATTTATGACCTTTTTTTCTACAAGTGCACACAAACAACCTAAAGAATCTATTTTACTTTGTTTGTGTGTACCTATGTTTAAGGGTGACCATCACAGTGATTGCCAAGAAATGACATAAATTGATCATAAGTAGATCTACTTTTAGCCTTTTTAGAATTATGCACAGTAATTTTCATAGTGGTTATGACAGTCTACATAGTGGCAATAACAGTGAACTGGGGCTCTCCTTTCTCTGAATTCTCAAGTGTATTTTTTTCAGTTGTCTCCTTGATCTTTCTGCCATTTTGATTGACATAAAAATCTCAAAATCATTTTAATATATATTTTTGTAACTGTTATAAACATGAACACTTTTTTGAGATATTTCTTCTTTCTTCTTTTGAGAACCCTCTGTTTAGATTCATAGCCCACCTTTTAATTGGGTTATTTTCTTGATTATTTATTTATTTAGTCTATTATATATCCAAGGTATCAATCTTCTACTGAATGTATAGCTGATAAACACACTCTCTTTGTGCGCTCATTCACACAATTTATTGTTTCCTCTGTTGTATACAAATTTGTTATTTATATGAGTTCCCACTTGTCAATTATTGAACTTAATTTCTGAGCAAATGAGGTCATATTCAGAGAGTCCATTCTCACATCTGAATCTTACAGGTGTGAGAATATACTGTGTATATTTTCTTCTATATAGTTTCAGTGTTCCAGGTTTTGCATTAAGCTTTGATCAATTTGGAATTGATCTTTAGGAAGAGTTATAGATATGGTATTAATTTTATTCTTCTACATGTGGACATCCATTTTTTACAGCAACATTTGTTGAAATTTCCTTCATCCAGGGTATTTTTTTTTGGCATCTTTGTCAAAGAGCAGATGGCTGTAGTAACACGTACCCATGTTTGGATTTTCTATGCTGTTCTATTGGTCTATGTCTGTTTTGTGTCAGTACCATGCTGTTTCTATTACTAGGAGGTTTGCTAGCTTTTACATCTCTTTGTCTCTATTCCTCTTTTCCTGAGTTACATTTCCTGTGAATACAATTGGAATCAACTATGTACATAAAAAGCTTGCCTTAGAGATGGCTTGTGGGGTGATTGAAATGAACACAGAGGTAGCTACAGAGAGAGTCACAGCAAAGGAAGGACCAAGTATCATGGAGATGCTTGTATCAGGAGAAATTTATATATAGAGTTCTCCCATAAGGAGTGCTATCTAAGAATGGAGAGGTGAGAGGCACAGATAGAAGTACATACAGCAGCCCTATTTTCTGGACTTAGTGGTCGTGTATTCTGGACTTAAAAGTATGGGGTTTTCCAGGTATTCTTTAGAGTTAAGGATCATAGCCATTACAGCATAACATACAAGTGCAGCAATTGGAATTATGTAGAGCTCTGCTATAATTGAACTTGGGCATATTAGCCATAAAGACAGCATGTGGAAACTCTAGTCCCAGTTGGTAAGTTTCACATACACGGGAGAAGGATGAGAATCAACAGGAAAGTACTATTTTAAAATTTGGCATGGGTACAAATAATGGCTTCAAAGAAACTTCAATTCAAAGATGGCAACATGCAGAGATTTATAAAGTGCCATAGGACAAACTGAACTATCTTATCAAAAGGTGAAAATCAGGGTAGGGAAACATGGGTTCATCGTTCAAACATGACTATTCTGAAACAATCCTCAAAATCCTAAAATACCTATCAGTGTCCCTCCACCAGAAAAGCTGACAGATTTTCAGTCAATCAAGATAATCACTAAATCTCTAAAGTGTGCTACTCTGTCTGGGTTTAGTCTTACCAGAGGAATATTCCTTATAAATTGACCAGTGCCATGGAAAAGCAGAGGGAAATCCTGTTTTCTGTTTTGTTGGGAAATCTGCTTTGCGTATGAACTTAAGTGATAGTGGGGACTTCCCAGTTTCATATTTAGACTTTGTAGTTTGCATTGTGACTGACTATGTGAAAAACCAAAGGGTTTCACTCCCGGAACTATCTAACCATACGCTACATGGAAGAATCACAGAAGGATTACCTCTCAACAATACATATACACTGGGGTAACAACAAAGATAATCCAAGTAAACCAAACACAACTGTGAGAACAGCTTCCTGCCCACAGAACCCAAGTGCAAAGCCTGCACTGTTCCTTGACACATCTCCTAGGATAATAACACAAGGTGGTTTTGGGCAATCTCATTGTCTCTTGTTCTTGCCACATTCAAGGCTACATAACACATCCAGTAGAGGCTGTGCCTTCCATTCTTAGTGCTGTTGTAATTTTCATTCCTGTTACCAAATGGAAGCTTAGATCCAGAACCAGAGTGAATTGCAAAGGCTGCTGATCCAGTCATACGTGATAACCTTTGGAAAATATATGTGCTAATTTTTCACCTTTAATAAAGCATTTTTTTCATTGAGTTTCCTGAACAAGCAAGATCAATATTGAAATAGGTAAAAGAGAGAAAAAATACTCCATGGGATGTGAGAAGAAAATAATTCAACAAACAAATAAACAACAACTACAACAAAAACTGAGGCAAAGGATAAAGCTTCTGAACATGATCTGATATGCGACACAATATATTTTATATAAAGAACAGTTTGAGTGCCTGACCTGGAGGGACAACCTGCAACCTCAGCATTGGAGGGTGGGAGCTGAGACAAGAAGACTGCATTAAGTATAACATTATACAGGGTGGACCAGGTCAATTAGGGTTCCTGGGAAAGACTCTGTCTTAAAAATTACACACACACACACACAAAACAAAAAATACAAGTAAATCTAAAACTATATAAAAAGATAAACTATATAAAAAGATAGTATGGAATTTAAAAATGATAAAGTCTGAATGAATCACAATACGCTGGAGGATTTAACGTGATATACAAAGGGTAAGAGACTATTACTACATGAATTAGTTTGATAAAAGTATAAGGCCCTGTTTTATTTTTATATCTTCTGTTTGCACAACCAACAATTAAAAATGCTGTAAGAATGATAAGACACACATTAGAGACTCTTTTTTTAATTTTCTTTATTTACATGTAAATTTCTCCTTTCCCAGGTTCCCCTCCAAAAAACAAACAAACAAACAAACAAACGAACAAAAACAACAAGAACAAACCCCTTTTGCCTCCCCACTCCCCATGCCTGCCACCCCACCCTCTCCCACTTATTGGCCCTGGCATTCCCCTACACTGGGGCACAAAACCTTCACAAGGCCAAGGTCCTTTACTCCTATAGATGATCGAATTTGCGATCCTCTACTATACACATGCTGCCAGAACATTCAGTCCCACCATGTATAGTTCTTCATTGGTGGTTGGGTTGTTGTTCGTCCTAAGGGGCTGCAAACCCTTCAGCTCCATAGAACCTTTCTCTAACTCCTTCATTGGGGACCGTGTACTCAGTTCAATGAATGTCTGTGAGCCTCTACATCTGTATTCGTCAGGTATTGTCAGAGCTAGAGACTCTTTTTAAAATATACTTTTCTTTGCCCAAATGAATTGTTGATAGTCTCTTCAGTGTCCATATAATGCATCATTCAAATATATTTTTAGAGCTGGGGGTGGTGGTGAGCAGAATTAATCTTCAGGACAGAGGTTGAGGGAAACAAAACTTAAAATAACTCCAACCAAACAACATTTTACCCCTATAAAACTGCTGATGGAAGTGGGAACAGAACAGGTAGTTACTGTGCACAATAGTAATAACTCACTATTTACATGCAATTGCTCCTTGTAAGATGATCTGTTAGATTTTTTTGAAATAAAAACTGAACTCTCCGTATAGGTTCCCAGAAATGATTCCACATGAGTCATTCTTCAGGCCTCTACACTATAACCTGAGCTGGGCCTGTTACTTAAGACATATAAAAATTTTCATATGCAAATCTCAACTTCTAAATTTTATGTGTGTGAATTTATGTGTGTTGAGGTCAAGATACTAGAAGGTGTTCATGAGAGAAAAAGGACTTCAAGGAGGGAGTGGGGAAGATAACAGGACATGTGTAGTGATAGATGGAAAGGGGGAATACTGGGATCCAAGGTACAAATGGGGAGATGAGGAGAGGAACATATGACAGGAAAGAATCAATCAAAACTATATATGAACATGCCATAACAAAGACTACAAATGGAAGAAACTGATAATCAAAAGAATACTCATGTGGGTAGCTTGGGGCTTGAGATTCTATTCATCTTGGGTGGCATAGAAAAAGCACTCAATGAAGTCTCTATCCTCTTAGCTTAGAAGAAAAGGTGACTTGAAGTGGGAGGCCTTGCTAGGCCTTAGCATCCTCAGAGCCACTCTTGCTCAAGCTGAACAATGTACTAGAATATTCTGATGTAAAATAGGGCCTGAGAAATGTTAGTATGTGGTCCCCCACTGGTACCACAAACAAACTAAATATTAGGGTGACTGCAAGAGCTCTATAACTATATTAAGTCCCATAGAGTATGTCCCAAAGGTATTCCCTGAAAAGCTCATGCCAATATACATTTAATTTGCAATCGAAAGGATTTCACCAGTGATCTCAAACACTTTCTGCTTTGACAACAAAGGTCACAATTAGTTTATGTGGATGCATAATACAAATTACATATGATCTCTGTAAAATGTAAAGATAAAAGTACACAAATTCTAAGCCTTTCTACCTAAAAGACATCACTTTGACTACAGATTTGTGGCTCCACTTATATATACATCTGCTCCAAACATTGGCAATGAGAAAATTAATATTGATAGGTTTTGTTTGATTGCTTATTGGAAAAAAACCAGAGACTTGATCTGCAGTGCAGTCCCCAGAACTTACTAATAGAGAACACTCAGGATGTTCTTATACTCTCATGGACTCGTCTTGTTGTTCAGAACTATTACATACTCAGTGGCCAAGCTAGAAGACTATATTCTACTTGATACCTCTCAATCTCTACTCCAACATATACAACTAAGTCCTGACAGCTGTGCACTGGTTTTTACACCCAGAGCACTGCTCTGAGTCAGTCTCATCCAGATTCTTTTAAGAACTTCTAATGGCTTCCTGCTTCACTCTGGGATTCCATTTTCCACATAGGATACCAAGAATGAAATTATTAAATGTTGGCTTGCCTTATTTTATAATTACATTTATTTAGTGGGCCAGGGCATGAGAGTGCAGTGGCACTTGTGTGAGGGCTAGAGGAGTACTTGCAGGAGTCATTTCTCTCTTTCCACCATGTGGTCAGTCTTGGCAGCAAAAGTCTTTTACCTGCTGATCTATCTTGCTGGCCTGAGTTGCCTTACTCAATTCTGTTGCTCCAAACTCTCTTTTCAAACCTCTCTTGCCTCGAATAAATCCCAGACTTCTCATGGTCTAGACCATGGGTCAACACCTTTTTTCTGTAATGAGATAGTAAATATTTTAGGTTTTGTGGGTCAGACAGCCTGTTACATTTTATGGAATATGCTATCGTAGAGTAGAGGTAGCCACCAACAATACATGAAGGCATGGGTCTGCTTGTGTTTCAGGAAAAGTTGATTTACAAACAGGCATTTGGCTTTTGCTCATTTGCCAACTTCTACTTACAAAGGGTCTCTCTCACTTCATTGGTTCTTGTTTCTCTTCTTCCCACACGTAGATTAAGCTGTAGCTCTTATTTCACTTTCCCCAATCTCATTTCCTCATTTTATTCTTGGCCTACTTGCTTTTCCCTTTTAAGCTGTAGGCTGCAGCTTAAATACCACTTCCTCACTGAAGACTTCTCTGGATATCTTACTTCTGTGCCAGTACAATCTCCTCTAGTATTCTAGTCTTTACTTCCACAACAAATACTATAATTTGTAATTACCTATGTGTACTGGCTAGTTTTGTGTGTCAACTTGACACAGGCTGGAGTTATCACAGAGAAAGGAGCTTCAGTTGGGGAAATGCCTCCATGAGATCCAGTTGTGGGACATTTTTTTAATTAGTGATCAAAGGGGTAGTGCCATCCCTGGGCTGGAAGTCTTGGGTTCTATAAGAGAGCAGCCAGGGGAAGCAAGCCAGCAAGGAACATCCCTCCATGGCCTCTGCATCAGCTCCTGATTCTTGACCTGCTTGAGTTCCAGTCCTGACTTCCTCTGGTGATAAACAGCAATGTGGAAGTAAGCTCAATAAACCCTTTCTTCCCCAACTTGCTTCTTGGTCATGATGTTTGTGCAGGAATAGAAACCCTGACTAAGACACTATGTATTTTCTTTTACTTTTTAAAATCAACATTCGATAGTAGGTCATACCACCAACAGAAGAATGGACCAGATCTATTTTGTTTGTTATTTTACATAAATATCACCCACCCTATGCCTGTAACATACTGGCTGTGTAATAAACAGGTATAAGATGAATACATTTTATCTCTTAGCCTAATCTCTTCATTTTCAAAATAAAAGTAATTATTTTTGGTCAAAGATGGACTGCACATACAATGGTAGTGTTTTGTGATTACCTTTCCTTGTGATGTTATACCATATTTTGTGTAATTATGGTCCATGATGTTCATTCAATGACAAAAATCCATATCCCCATCATTATGTGATAGTTCAATGCACTTTCCTTAGAGGACTGCTATGATGATCAAATTGCCTGGGACTTGGACACTTTCATTGTGCTTAGTTCTTTTCTGCATATAGTGTTAATAGATAGGGCACTTTCTTACCAACACCATCCATTCATTTAATTGGCATTTGAGTGGCTGGTGATCCATCACCCCTGTCAGAACTTTCAGGTTACTCTGTTTGCATATTTATGATGTCAGTTAAAGATCAGAAGAGCAGACATTTGATAGCAATTATCTTTTTATATTTAAATTAATTTACACCCAAGTTCTTTCTCTGGAGATAATAGTAAGTTAAAGTAGAATTTTTGCCTTGAAAGAAATTCTAGACTTAAGCATAGGTGATCTCCATTTTGAGACTGGTACATTTGTAGAAAATGGACTAGAAGCTGACAGGTTTTATGCATCTTTGGATAAAAATAGTGGGAGTTGAAGACAGGTGAGGAGTAGAGAGAAAACATGATGGGGGAAGGGGGAAGATGACACGTACCATCGTACCAGCATACCAGCACCCAGCACCTAGCTTTAGTTCTTTGCAAGAAATATTCTTAGATTACCAAGTTTGTGTTAGCTAAATACATGGTATTGGTATGGTAAGCCTGCAGTCTGGGACCTTGTCTGACACTGCACTTTTTTTCTTTCCCCTTACTAAGTTTTTCATCCTACCTTCCTAAATCAGTTTTCTCGTGAGGTCTTTCTGTTGGGTTACTTACTCAGTTTCTGAGCTTGGCGTAAACTTCTGGAAACTTAGCTTAAAACACTGAACGAATCCTTAATGTTTGAGAGTTAAGCATTCTCTTATAAAGTGTCATTTCCATCCCACCTCTGTACTTTGGGTAAAAATTTCCGGGAAACGTACTCACCTACTGTATATTTTCATAAACGTATTTAAACCTAATTTTGGAAATGCTTAACTTAATATTATTCAATAACTCTGAACTAGAAAGAGGAGATGAAGAAATAAATAAGAAATTACTGAATTAAAGGTGTAATCTCCAATGTCAGGGCCACACTGGGAACATCTTCCCTGTATCAAAACATATTGAAATAAGTATCATTACTAAGGATCATTCTACTCAAAAGATGACTGGGAATGTTCTTTTAAACCAAAGAAACGCCAATCTGCATTAGGCTTACATAAAGATTTCTCTGAGCAAAGAGGTAATTACAGCTTGACAGATGCCTAGAATAGCCTTGATTCTATGTTTCTTTTTCAATCTAGAGGTGGGCAGATAACACCCTGGTGCCTCTCAAATTAATAGCTTATAAAAGTTAGAAGAAAAAAGTTAATGGCTTCTAATGTTTAGAGTATATAAGCCCTGCAAGTACCTTTTTACTTCTTCTCGCAAGGGTATTGAACCGTTAGCCCACAGGCTGTGTGCAGTTTGGGATAGCCCCACACAAAATCATAATCTGACTTAAGACCTTATGATTCTTTTTGTGATTTTTTTTTGTAACTTCATTCTGGAGTGTGAACTTTGTAAATGACAACATTGTGTCACAGTGTCACAAGACTGCATAGCTTGCAAATTTTAACAAATTAAAAGTCTAAATTTCTTCTTTAATAGTAATAGGTAGAGTTATTTTCTTGTTTACAATGATTTCGACTTCATCCTCCCTCCCTCTTCCTGTGGGATCTTGGACGATGGGATCATAGTTTCTGATCTAGAAGATTTGCTTAAGACACTAACAAATGTTTAATGATTGGAAGTTAACAGTCTCTTAATGAATTGTCATTTCCATGCCACTACTACACTTTGGGTAGAATTTTCTGGAAAATATTGATTACCTGATAGATATTTTCATAAACTTATTTAAACCTAATCATGGTAATGATTAATGTCATTCAATAACTTTGAACTATATAGTGGAGGCCTAGCACTAGGACAGTGTTTCCCAACCTTTCCCAATGCTATAACCCTTTAGTATATATAGTTCCTTATGTTGTGGTGCCCTTCCAACCATAAAATTATTTCATTTCTACTTCATAACTAATTTTGCAACTGCTATGAATCATAATGTAAATATCTGTGCTTTTTGATGGTCTTAGGTGACTACTGTGATAGCAGGGGTTGGGGTTGCTCCCCACAGGTTGGGAACCACTGCTCAAGGAAAATGTCCCACTACTTTGAGTTCTCCATTCCCAGATGGAAATAAAAGAGGGCCCTGTAGATGAATTTCATATTTTGAGCATGTGAACAATATTCACTATTGAAATCTATTAATTATGGAAGACCTTATACCTTGAAAAATAATACCAGTAGAAACTACAAACAGGGCAAATGTTTCCCATGCTTCTTTACCAGTGATTCACATTACAGGAAGTCAAGTAGAAAAATGGCTGAGCTTTGTCTGATGTTCACAGGAGTAAAAAATCCCAACAATTAAAATGTATGTAACCATTACATATGCATCATAAAAAGTGGGCTGCTGTTCACTTTCAAGGTGAAAAAAGGTTTGTCTCTTTCAGTATAGCTGAGTTTTATTTTTTCCATAGTGGATGATTAACATGTTCTAAGCTTGTAAGAATTGGCATTTGCTTAGATTTGTCTTCTAGACTGTTAATTATGCTAAGTAAAGTTTTAAATGATCATAAGAGATATTTAGTACTTAATAAACAATTGTTCAAGGCATACTTTTTTTTTTTTTATAAAATCTGCAGCCACCACAGGATTATGGGAAGTTGGCAAAAACATTTTGTATCTCTGGACTTCTCTCTTTAAAAGAAAGAAGGTAACTAAGATGACAAAGTCAAAAAATCCAGGAACAACATCACCAGCCAAGTGAGCTCCCAAGATAGTCCCATGAACTGATGAGGAAAAACCACCAACACTTTGTAGGAGGAAACTGAGGGGGAGGGAGTCAGGCTTGTAGTGTATCACGAACCAGAAAGCTGCTGGTATTGTTCACAGGTCCTTGTAAGCAGCAGAGGATTCTCATGATGGAAACAACCAGAGAACAAGCTGCAGATACCCAGCACAACAGCTGCTGAATAAAAGTGGGGAGAATCAGGCACACATTTACTTAGGGAACCATGACTAATGCGGTATAGGAGACAGGAGACACCTGCATCAGCTTGATTCCAACAGATGTGGGTATAATCCATCTATCCATAAATGGGGAGGAAGAAAAGTTTGTGAAGCATAGAGTAGGAAACTGCTTGGCTTGTATATATTAATGTCAACTGAGAATTGAAAGAAACAGGTTCAACAGTTCAGGAATAGAGTAAAAAGAGCTAAGAAAAGGTTACTGAGCTACTTTCAATAATGTGTATAGTAGGAAACTAATAAGAGACCACTTGGGAGAAAAGATTAGATAGGGGTGGGGCAGCTAAACTATTATATAAATGTATCTGTCAGATGACAACCATAAGAATAAAGATGTGCCTCAGTGAAAATTTTCGAAATTATACCTGTGCCTTAGTTAGGGATTCTATTGCTGTGAACAGACACCATGACCTTGTAAAGGAAAAATATTTAATTGGGGCTGGCTTACAGTTTCACATGTTGAATCCATTATCATCATGGTGGGAAGCATGGCAGCATGCAGGCACACATGGTGTTGGAGAAGGAGCTGATGGCAGTCAGGAGACTATGTGCTTTACTGAGTGTAACATAGCTTGTGTGTGTGTGTGTGTAGTGTGTGTATGTGTGTGTATTTGAGTGTGTGTGTTTTTCTTTTCAAAGCTCACCTCTACAAGAACACACTTTCTCCAACAAGGCCACACCTACTCCAATAAGGAACACCTACCAATAGTGCCACTCTCTATGTGGCAAGCATTCAAACACGCGAGTTTACGGGGCCATCATTTCTATTCAAACCACCACAACATGCATGTACACTAGCTATTTACTTTTTCTCAATGTGTGTGTGGGTGTGAAAACATAACATAGTGGGTGCTAAACATATAGTTCAGTAGAAAATGGCACAAAAAAGCACCTGCCTAGTATACTGCTCTTTCTAAGAACAGTGTGAGATTAGATCATATACTCATATTAAATAATGAGAGTTGGAGCTGAGGTGCAGCTCAGTGGTATAGCCCATGGCTAGCATGCATAAATCCATGAGTTCAATAGCTGGTAACTGAAAGCTAAACAATCCAAGGACCACAGGGGAGAAAGGAGGACAAGAGCACCATTTCTGCTTCTTTGACAGTCTATGTCCTAGAGTTGACTTCAGTCATGTAAATGTTATACATTATCTTAAGTTTCAGTTAAATTTTAAAAAGCATTTTCCACATATTGCATGCCAAACAAAATGAAGAACACCCCATACTCAGTTGGTGGAATCGTTATAGTACACATAATTTTAGAAACAAAATTAAATTAAAAAGCTGTCCCTAGGAATTACATGTGAGACAAAATAATTAGATCCGTTAATCCAGTTATTGGCAGAATGACATAAAATGGAACTCTCCCAAGTGAATGTATAACAGTCACATGATACCCTGAGAGCATATGCTATGTAGAGAAACTGAATCTCAGTTTAAAAAACTGCTTGTTATTTTTACTTTCTTTTTCAGGGTGTGTGTGTTACACATCCATATGTGTGTGTTCACATGTGTGTGGATGCATACATATATATGTATATGTGAATACATGTGCATATGTCTTTGCCTGTGTGTGTAGGCCCAAGGTTGATGTTGGGAATCTTCCCTGATTAATTTTTTGCACCTTATTCATCGAGGTAGGGTCTCTTTGTCAAACCCAAGGCTTGCAAATAAGTGAGCAGCATCTGACATTTTTGTGGGTTTGTTGCAGAAGGTGTTTTAACCAAAGAGTCATCTCCAATTCCTACTCCTATTCCTATTCCTATTCCTATTCCTATTCCTATTCCTATTCCTATTCCTATTCCTATACCTATACCTATTCCTATTCCTATTCCTAGCTAATAAGAGTATTTTAAATGTATTCTGTAATCAAGCTATTTTATGTACTATTGATGCTCAGAGGCTGCAGTGTGTGGGTTTGTGTGTGTGTGCATGTGTGCGTGCTCGTGCTCACGCACATGCCTGTGTGACATAGGATGGAATCAAACAACAATGATGTTGTCACTGAAAAATGGGATTTACAATTTGAGAACAAGCTAAATAGAGATTTAGGGCTGGGCTGCATCTGAGTTTTCAGAGTACTTGCCTAGCATGTATAGGGGCTGGGTTCCACACTCAGCAACTACATGGAGATGGAGGCATGGCTTCCCCTTCCCCAACTGTTCCCAGATCATCACTTGCAACTGTTGAACCCTCTCTCAAGCTATATAGAAACCCTTTGTCCTGAATTTGAATTGTATACATCTATGTGGGCTCCTGATGTACTAAACAGCATTTGTATATATTTTTAGTTCTTCTTTTATGATTGAGCATACTTGCATCATATCACTAAATGGTATTTCTCACTAAAGGGAATAATGGATCCTTGGAGAATTTACTGTTTTCAGACATGAAGCAACAAGAACAGAAGTTGATCCTTTTTTTAATGTCTATTTTTATTATATTCAACACAATATATATATATTTTTATATCAATCATAAAAATGGTGGACATGTTATTAAATGAACATAAATAGATAAAGTTTTTGGTTTGTTTTATTTTATGTAGAGCTTTAAAATGGCCCTTACTGTTGTACAAACACAAAATAAGAACAATTTTTAGACATTGGATTTCATTGTAATAAGTCTTCAATAACCTTCACATCACCAAAGGATTTTACCTCCATATTAGCTAAGCTAAGAGTTGACAGTTCAGCTGTGCCAAGGAATGAATTGTAGGCACGATTATTTGGATACATATTTCATGCTATTGTCAAAGCTATTTTACTTGAGTGATTGTCATCATTCTGAGCTTACAGGGGACAGGTTACATTCATTTAAGAAATGGTGTGTTTATTAAGATTGTCTATCCATGAAGTCATTCATTAACTGTTTCAATGAACAATGGTTCTGCTTGGAGGGTGGCACAGACATTAGGTGAGGGTAAAAATCTGGTTCATTGGATGTGATGACTTTGAAAAGCATTCATCTCAGAAAAAGAGTAACTTATAAGTTCCTCTTCTTTAAAATTGATACAATAATTATAAATATCAACCAAAACATTCAGTCTCACTCTTTGTTGTTCTCTTACAAGCCACCTCCCAAATTAATTGTCTATGTTTCTTTTGGCTGTATAAATAATTTTGAAATATGTAAGCTGTTCTGAAAACCGTAATAT
>JADRCD010104474.1:0-11466 GCA_019843815.1 Montemys delectorum | reverse complement strand
AAAAAAATCAAAAATCACCACACTTTAACAAACACTTTCCAGCATGTAACGTTGTATGCTAACTCCCAGTGACCACTGCACTCACCCAAATGGCCAGTCTCAATGAAGATAAATGGCGCTGTAAATTTTACCACTTGAAATGTTTTTAAAAGTCAGTATTTTAATTTTTCTTCTGTTGTTGTGATAAGAGCCCTCCTCAAAACAAGTTAGGGAAGGGAAGGATTTATTTGGTTTACACTTTTAGGTCGCAGTTCGTCACTGAGGGAAGTCAAGGCAGGAACTCACTCACAGTCAAGGATACAGCAGAAACTGTAGAGGAATGTGACTTACTGGTTCACTCCAGGCTGGAACCACCTACCTAGGGAATGGGGCCGCCCACAGTGGGTTGGGCCCTCCTACATCAAAATTAACAGTCAAGACAACCCCCCCCACACATGCACACACACACACACACACACACACACAGACACACAGACACACACACAGACACACACACACAGACACACACACAGATACACACAGACACACACACAGACACACACACACACACACACACACACACACACACACACACACACGTCCATAGACCACTCTGATTTGGGAGATTCCTCAATGGAGATTTCCTTTTCAGGTGACTCTGGTCTGTGTCAGGTTGACAGTTATCCAGTCCTCTCAGATATACATCACACACAAATGGCTCATGAGATGGGCTGAGTAATCTCTACCTCAACTGCTACAAACAAACAAACAAAATCTCTCGGGAGTGTTTCTCTCTAGAACTTGCTTGCTCTGGTTGTATTGCAGAGTATTTAACTAATTCTCTACTTTGAATTTTACAAATGTTTCTCTCCAGTTTGCATGCTTTTAATTTTTTTTCTAATTGTTCTGCCTATAACTTCCAGCAACAGGTTTAATGACTGTATTAAAAGTGGATTTAAAAAAAGAAAAAGCACCACTGAATGAGATGCTTTCTTCTGACTGTTCTGGAGTGCTCTTTGCCATACAAAGGCAATTCTTGCCATACCTAGTCTCTTTCTAATCATAAATGTTGAATGTGCTCAAATTCTTTTTCTGTGTCAATTGAGGTGATCATACAGTTCTTTTCTATGAATGTGGTAGAATATGTGGACTGACTTTTGTATGTTGAATCATCCTTATATTCCAGTGATAAACTCTACTTAGTTATGGCATGTAATCCCTTCGATATGCTGCTGGGTTCATTTTGCTAGTGTATTACTGAGAGCTTTTATTCTATATTCACAAAGGAGGTTGGTTGCAGTTGTCTTACGATACCTTTCTTAGTCAATCTCTTGTTCAATTTTTCTGCTTCGCCTTCAGTCGATCGTAATTGGTTCCTAGAAACTTCTAAACTTCGTCCTGCATGGTTTGTCAGTATGTGATTATCCCACGTATTCTCTGATCGTTCTTCTATCTCCACAAGATTGCTCATACTGTCCACAGTATATTTCTCATTTTTGGAATTCAGGTTTTTATTATAGTAAATCTCATTGACTTTCTCAAAGAACTAACTTTGGATATTTCTCTATTGTTCTCTGTTTTGTTCCTATTTTTTTCTTTCTTTCTCCAGCTCTGAGTTTACTCCCCTAGCTTCTTAGAGTGTGACGCTGTATTTTGATGTAGCTCCTCGTTACTTTTTAAACATGGTGGTTTTCAGCTGTAAACTTCCCTCTGGGCTCTGCCTTTGTATTGCCCCCATGAGTTTTGGTTACTTTGTGGGTTTGTCTTCATGGTTGTCTCAATAGACTGTCTAATTCATCTTACAATTTCTTCTTTGTCCTAATTGTTTGAAAAAACTACTCATTGAAATTCCACGCATTTGTGAAGTTTCTCCTATTATTAGTTTTCAGTGTTATTTCTCCAGGATTGGAAAGGGACTTTGTATGGTCTCCATACTTTGAACTTGTTTTATGACCTGACACTAAGGTTTATACCGGAGAATGATTTGTATTCACGAAAATGGCATTTCTTCTCCTCTGGTGGTATAGGGCATTCTACATGCCTCTTAGGTTTATTTGATTTATGATTTTTAATTATTTTATATATAAAATTTACTTATTTTTATTCTGTATATATGTGCGTTTTGCCTGTATGCATGTATATATGTGCACACTGTATGTGCCTGGTGCCTGTGGTGGCCAGAAGAGGGCACTAGACTTCCTGGAACTGGTGTTGTAGGGGGTTGTGAGCCAACATGTGGGTGCTGGGAACTGAACTTGGGTCCTCTACAAGAGCAGCCAGTTCTTTTAACTGCTGAGCCTTCTCTCCAGGCCCCGTTTTGTCATTTTCTATTTCTATCTATGCATATGTGGCTTCCTAGATTCCCTGTCCACACAGGGAATTTTCCAAAGTTTCTGTTTGCCTCCAGCCTCTTCTACCCCAAACTTCTGGATTTGTTTATCGCATTGCTTGCCTTATCTTTTGAACTTTGCCCCAACTGGCTGAGATATGCTTTCCTTTAAATGTGTTTGACAGATATCAGGGGACTCACTTCAGCCCTGGGGAAACTACTAGTCAGAGAAACAAATCACGCCTCTGCAGAAGCACGTGACTGCAATTCTTTGGAAATAAGGTTATTATTGTTTTCTGTGGTACTGTTAACTGTGTTGGTAACATGGGCTACCATAGTTCTGGAACTCTTGAATTGGAGAGTAGGGTGTGGCAGGAATTAACACACCCTGAGAGCCAGCAGCTTCCTTATTCATCAGTATCCCTCGGCTTTTGTACGTTTCTGATTAAATTTTGGCATTCCCCAAAAGTCGATTCTGACAGATTTACCAGTTTGTTCTTTGTTTTTATGGAAGGGCAGAGTTTTGTCATTTCCAATTCTGACATGTTGACAACATCCTCTCCAATGTCATATACACCTTCACTTATCAGAAATGTACATATAGTAACTTAATGCTAGTGAGGTAAAGGGCGTTACTCCTCCCTGGCATGGCCACCATCGCTCTCTCTGAGATGGCTCTGTTTTGTATTAGCTTTCTAGTGCTGTTGTAACAAGTTACTGTAAAGTTACTGGCTTGTATAATATAATTTATGCAGCTTTTGAGGTCAGAAATCTGAAGTGGGTCTTGCTGACCTAGAATCAAGTTGGCAGGATTTTGCTCCTTCTGGGGACTCTACAGTGGATCTGTCCTTGACCTTTTCAGTTTCTGGAGGCCATCTGCATTCCTTGGCTCATGAGGCTCTCTCTCCATCTTCAAAGCCAACAACATCAGGCCAAGGATGTTTCCTGCTGCTGCCTGTCCAGGTCTTTCTTCTGTATCCTTCTTTTATCTCTAGGACCACTTGTGAGTGTATTGGCCCTTCCTGGCTCATCCAGGAAGCTTCTGCCCCCCAAAGTCAGCTGATTGACAACTTTATGAAGTAATAGGATTCACAGAGTCTAGGGCTTAGGACACTGGTGTCTTTGAAGGACCACAATGGTACGTACTACGTATTACTTGCCCAAGAATGCATTTTATAATCCTTACTTCACATCATTTGATACTTAAAGAATCTGAGAAAGAAGAGCATGCGCCTATGGTTTGAGACAATGACTTTTTTTTTCTTTTTTACTGACTGTTTCTGGCTCACTTTATTTCATGCCTGTGGATTCAGTTACTATCTGGTGGGTGATAGCATCACTCTCACCCACGTCTGTGTCCTTATGGTTAAACAAATATATTGTATTTCTATATGATCCAGGCCCAATGATACATTTATATCAGTGTGTTTTGTATAATTACTTTCAAAGTCAGTTGAGGAAAGAGGGGAGCTGCATCTGTGCTAATTTCATTAATTATCATTCAAATATAATTATCATGATATTTCATTCAAATTATTAGTCTTCTTTTAGTCTTCCTTTTAAAGATTTATTTATTTATTTATTTATTTAATGCCTAAGTACTCTATTTGTATGTACACCTGCATGCCAAAAGAGGGCATCAGATCCCATTACAGATGGTTGTGAGCCACCATGTGGTTGCTGGGAATTGAACTCAAGACCTCCGGGAGAGCAGCCAGTGCTCTCACCTGCTAAGCCATCCCTCCAGCCCCCTAAACTTTCTTCTAATATGTCTTATAAGAGAGGTCTATTGACAACGATTTCTCTCAGTTTCTTTTTAACATTTGGGACAACTATTTCACCTTTGAGTGATAGTCTTATTAGACATTGGATTCCTAGTGGATGGCCATTCACTCTCTCATGGTCATCTGCCTTCTGTGATTTCTCATGGAAAGTCAGCGTTAGCTGAATGGGCTCCTTTGTACACCACAAGCCATTCCATCCTGCTGTTCTACAGCATTTTTGTATTTCAGCATTTTCCTTTGATGTTTTGGGATCTCTGCATTTATTGCATTTGAAGTTTTTTGAGTTTCTTGGCTGTGTACACTGATGTCTTCCTCAAGGTTAGCAAGTTTTCAGCTGCTTTAGTTCTCATATTTTTCTCTTGTCTTTCCCACTGATCTTTCTGATTCCTCAATTCCCCGCCCCCATTAATCTCCTCCGTAAGCTGCCTCATCCCCTATTCCATACTTTCAAAATCTCTCTCTTCCATCCTCCTTCTTACCCCTCTTCCATCTGTCTCCTCATCACTCCCTTTTATGCCTCTCTCTCCCTCTTTCCTCTCGTCCTCCCTTCTCACCCTCATCCCTCTTCCCCCTCGTCCCACCCTTCCCTCTCACCCTCATCCCTCCCTTTCATCCTCTTCCCCTTCCTCCTCCAATCCTCCCTTCTCATCCTCATCCTTCCCTCTCATCCTCGTTCCTCCATTTTATCCTTCTTCCCATCCCTCCTCACACCCTTCCCTTTCACCCTCATCCCTCCATTTCATCCCTCTTCCCCTCCCTCCTCACACCCTTCCCTTCTTACCCTCTTCTCTCCTTCCTCTTCCCCTCCCTCCTCCCCTACTTCCCCCTCATCCTTCTCCAACAGATGGGACTTTCTCTAAGGTGAACTGGTGAGAATTACAAACAGAAAAGAAAGAACAGACTCCAGGTCAAGTACAAAAGCCTCACATTCTTCTTGAGATATTCTTACCAAAATTTAATTGATTTTCTTGAAGAAGTGGTGTTTCTTTGTTTGCTGTAGTCCCTTAGTACAATTATGGCAGAGTTTAAATTGTTTCTTTTAATTTTCTTTTCACCCATGGGACTCCTTTGGCTACTGTTCCAGGAATGGAGCTCTTGGGTCCTTAGTGTTTGGAAACTCTTCTTAGTACCGTGGCAATACACAAAGCAGGGGACACTGTATCTGTCAGGATCTAATGAGGTATAGTTGCTGGAGACACAAATTCAGTTACACCACAGGCAGAACTGTATTGGCACATGAACGAGACAGAAGCCGTAGCTGGCCTGTACCATGCCATGGCCAAGGCCTGTATCTTCCCAATTCTAGTTAGTTTTAGCTGTCAACTTGACAGAGCTTAGAGTCATCTGAGAACGGAGTCTCCAAGCATTTCCCAGATCAGATTGGCCTGTGGGCATGTCTATGGAAATTGTCTTGATTGGTGATTGATTTGGGAGGAACCAGCCCACTATGGGCAGCACCTTTCCCTGGGTAGGTGATCCTGGGCTATATCAGAAAGCTAGTTAAGCATGAGCCTTTGAGTGAGCCAGCAAACATCGTCCATCCCCCGTGGTTTCTGCTCCAAGTTCCTCTTTAGTTTCCTTGGTGATGGATGGCGACCTGAAAGTGTAAATCAAATACGTTCTTTCCTACCCTAAATTGCTTCTGGTCATAATATTTGTTACAATAATAGGATGAAGCTAGAACATTTCTTCTCTCTTGACATGGCTCTTTTCTGTGGAGATCTCCTTCTCGGATCATTGTAAGTCACTTCACATTAGTGACTCCAGGATTCCTGTAGGAACTTTACGGGCCAGGAAGGAAGATAACGTTTTGTTGGTTGGTTTTTCTCATTATCCTAACCTCATGGAAGACTATTGTCTCAGTTATTTTTTTGTTCCTGTGATAAAACATCCTGACTAAAGCAATTAAAAGGAGAGAGGGCTTACTCCAGCCCACAGTGCAAGAGTAACTCTATTGTTGTGGGGTAGTCATGGAGGCAGGAACTTAAAAGCAGCTCAACGCATCATGTCCACAAGCATGAAGTAGAGTGGGGATGAAGGAACGGCTTCTGCTCCATCCCTTCCTCTGCTTCTGTAGATCAGGAGCCCAGCCAGAGAATGGTGTCACCCACAGTGGGTAGGTCTTCCTACCTCAATTGATGATGTCAATAAAATCCCCAAATGTTTGCACAGAGACCCATCTCTCAGGTGATTCTAGATTCTGTCAATTAATGCTAAATACCACACACACTGATTACGCCCTAAGTTCACTCCCTGGATAAACCAATGTAGCTAGGGACATGGGTACCAGCTGTGGACTATGGGCCCTCCTCTGGAGTCCTCTGAGTGCAGACTAGAAGTGATGTACACACCCATCAAAGTCACATCAGGCCCCCTAGGTGAGCAAAAGAGGGAATCAAGTCATCCCAATGGCCCTCATTTTCCCCTATTTTAAAAAAAAATAGATGTAGGGGAAAGATGACTCAGCTAACTACTGTTCTTGGCGAGGACCTGGGTTTAGTTCCCAGAACCCACATGGTGGTTCACAATCATTTATAACTCCAGTTCTAAGGAATTGGATACCCTCTCCTGATCCCCACAGGCACTATGCACAACTGTGATACACATAATGTACATACAGGCAGAACTCTCATACATATAAAATGAAATCATCTTTAAAAATACTTGTAGCTAAGTACATGTGCAATTTTACGCATGCAACAGTCCCTTACCAATGTTTTGATTGATGGTATTATATGATGACATGAAAAGCACATCCCTGCATGGTGTTGTAGCTGAGGAAATGACTCTGTGGGGAAAGACCTCTTCAGAAGCCCAAGTATGAGGGTCTGAGTTCATATCCTAGACTCCCATACAAAAGTGGAACAGCCGGAAGCCTGCCTGGAACCCTGCTGCTCTGGATCTCTGGAACAAATTGACTAGTTGACTAGCCACATAGCCAGTGATGAGTCCAATTAAGAGACCCTCCTTCAATACGTAAAGTGGAGACATGATCAAGGATGTCAACCTCTGCCGTCCACAGACACACGAAAACACGTGTGCACTCACACACATATCCATAAACAGGAAAAACGAAACAATTATAAATTTGTGTCGGGCTCTTGTCCCAGATTAGGCAATGGTGAACCACAGTGCTCGTCAGTCACATGATCACAAGGGGAAAGAGCCCACACTCCAGGCTGTTTGGTAGGCTTGAGATAGAGTTTCGTGACCTAGAGCAGTTTCAGAGGGCCTTGTCGGGCTCCATTGTGGGCAGAGGAGCATCTGCAGTTAATCTGTGTGCGCTCTGAATCTCGTTGACTTAAAAGCAGCTCAACACATCATGTACTCAGAACTTAAAACTCACGCTTCTAAGAGCCATCTCTTTGGACTGTGCTCCTCCTGTAGAAATGAATGAGCACTTACCAAAGAACTGAAATAAAGTCAGACTATGCAAGTCAAAGAAGGAGCATGTTTGAATTGTGCCCAAGCAGTAAATTTCTCCAAGTGTGATCATTGGACCTTCATAAGTGGAAACTGCAGAGTGGCCTTCGACACGGCGATTTTCACATCGCTTTTTGAGAGTCAGATTGGTTTTGACTCTCTGGATGACACCAAGGCTGAAAACTCTGACTCACAGAGATGCAGAATAACAAACCCAACTCGCCAAGCCTTGCTGGACGATGTGAATAGTTCTGGGTTGACCTGATGCTACCTCATTTTCCACAAGCCTCAGTGAGCTCTTCTCTGGCAGTATGTGCCTGAAAAAGGCTGGCTGGGGCAGCAGGCATCAGCCGCTCATCTGTGTCACATGTAAATCCTGTGGTATTTCTACCTCACATGCTGTCCCTTTCGACCAAATAACAAGGCCTACAGAGGCACGTGGCCTCTGTTTTCATGGTGTTCATATCCTGAACTGTATAAGAAAGCAGACTGAGTAAACCAGTAAAAAGCACTCTGCTTTCATTCCTGCGCTAAGTGCTTGCCCTGATTTCCCTCAGCAATGGACTTGTTACCTGGAAGTGTAAGATGAAATAAACCCTTTCCTCCTCAAGTTGCTTTTGCACGTGGTGTTTCCTCACAGCAATAGAAACCTAACTAAGATAAGGACCAATCAACACTCGAGTCAAGTCTTTGCATCACATTCTACTACAGTTGGGTTTCCTCTTCTACCTTAAACTGGAGCTACTGGGTTACTGAGTTACTTTCTCCATGGCTGTGACCAAATACCTGACAAGAAGCAACATAAGGGAAGGATGGGGAAGACTTACTTTGGCTTGCAGTTTAAGGATATAGGCTGTCAGAGTGGTAAAAGCGTGGTGCAGGAGTATGAGACAGCCTGTTCCATTGCTTATGCAGTCAGGAGGCAGAGAGCAGACAGGAAGTAGGGTCAGGCTATAAACCTTAAGGCCCACCCACCCCCAGGGATCCCCTTCCTCCACCAAGGACCCACCTATGTAAAACTTTGACAGCCTTTCAAAACAGCTCTAGGGACCAGATGTTCAGATAAGAGCCCTTGGGGGACTTTCACACTGAAACTACAGCCAGTCACTGAAACTGTCCTCTGCTTAGGAGAGCAGAGCCCTGTGTTCCTCTTTCCCTACGGATGAAACTTCCAGAAGCAGTGGGGAGCTCAGACTCCCAAGTAGGACCAGTTTTCAGGTGTCCACAGCAGTGACCAAGGCCTCTCTTAGTGACTGTTCTAGCATTGCTTGAACAAAGTTAGAAAGGCCAATGACTTTGAGGGCTTCTTCCCTTGCCAAAGCAGTGGAATCTATCCCTTGGCATGTGCCACAGGACTCACTGGGGCATGGAATCGTGGCCTGTCAAATGTGAGCATGGCAACCTCGTTTCTAGGAAAGACCCACTTTTTTGATGACACTATCTCCTCAGTCTTTTGTTTTAATTTGTTTTCTGTTGCTATAACAAAGATTCCCCAGACTGGGAAGCCTGTGAGGGATAAAAGTTTGTTCCCCTCATAGTTCTGGAGGCTGGCGAGTCTTAGATTATAGTGCTGGCACCCACCAGTGTCAGATGAGGATTTATAGCTACAACATAACACGACGGGGAGACAGTTGAGTGTGCCAGCTGAGGCGCCTCTTCTTTTAAAGCCACTGTTACCAATAGGGGGGGCACCACCCTCATCACCACATATAATCTTAATGAAGGCCCTACCTCCCAATAACATCAACATATGATTTGGATATTTATAATTTATACATGTGAATTTGTAGGGACCGTGTGACCTTTGGCCAGTGGTCTCTTTCAGCATAACACTCTCTGGCTCTCTTTTCCTAGGACCCATGCATTGAACCCCCTCATCCCAGCTAGGACCTGCTCCATGTGAAAGCCATTGTCTTGCTAACCCTGCTGCTATCCTACCATCCCTTGCCCAGCTGCCTCGTCTTGACGCAGATGTCTATTCTTGCAAGTGCTCTTGCTTCCTGACATTTGCAGGACAAGCTACAGACCTGGTGAAACTGAAAGCTTCCACTAGCCCTGTACCTTCTGCAGAGGACCCCTCAGTCCCTCTGCTGGTCACAACAGGGGCTGGTGGCCATCACCAAGTGCCTTACTCCATTTTCTGTCCAGGCAGCTTTTCCTGTCTTTCCTCTTTGCAATCCTCTAACATCTCGCCATCTTTACCCATCCCAGTGACTTCCCTTTCCTATTGGCACAGACAAAACTGTGAGTGGTCACTGTCTCCATTCCTCAAATCCCATGAGTCTCAGCAGCATTTCTGCAGACATCACTCAGCCTAAGCCATCTTCTTCAAGGTCACTCATGACTTCACTGCTAATGAATCCACAGTCTGGTCCTTACCAGTTATTCTTGGCTTGTAATGGGGCCGCCTCTCCTGCCTCCACGAGACACTTGACACTTGACACTTTCTTGGTCTCTAACCATTGTGCTCTTCATTTGACCTCAGTTTCCTGTGTCATCTCCCTTCTTCCCACCTTTGGTGTGTTGGTACATGCCTGGGCATGAGCCCCGAAACTCTGCTTGTCACTCTGAGAAATATTTTAACTGGGAATGAAAGTCTGTAGTGACGGCTCTCTGAACATGAATACATTTGAGAATAATATGCAAGAAATATGGCTACCCAAGCCTCAGGACTCGAGTTTGAGTCCAGAACCCTGTGAGAAAGCCAGGACTGATAGTGTACGCCCAGTGCTGGGCCGGCAGGGGCTGTTGAATCTCAGGTATTCAGTGGTCAGCCAGCCTAGCGTATGTAATGGATTCTAGGCCAGTGATTGAAAGACCCTGTAGACTGCACCTGAGGAATGATACTCAAGGTTGGTCTCTGACCTCTGGCCTCCGCATAGCTAATAAAATGTACAAATGGGAAAATGTGTCAGTCTTTCAAAGCTCCTGAGAGTCTGACTGCTCCTCAGCAGCCCTACCTCTCTGTCATTGAGCCTAACCACCACCATCATCTTTCCAGTGGCTCCCCTTGCTTCTTCCTACTGGTCCCTTCCCCTCTCTGCCCCTTTCCCTTCCCTGCTGATCCTAATCAGTGATTCATTCCTTTTTTTTCTCTAACAGCCTTAGTAAGATATAATTCACAGCCAATCAATTCCCCCTAATGTATACAATTAATCAAAATATCAATGTCTTCTCAGAGTTTGTGTCTGTCATTATGGTCACCTCAGTACTTCTCCAAAAGTAACTCCCACATGATAGCTGTCAGCCTTCATCCCTATCTCTCTATCCCCTAGGCAACCACCAAACTATTTCCTGTCTCTGTGGATTTGTCTGTCTTTGCTAGAAACAGGATCCTATATCACGGGCACTTAAGTCAGCCATTCTTTGCTGCCTTGCACAGATCCTGTGCGCCTGAGCACTGAGACCCCTCAACGGCCTCTGCTTCGGTTCAGAAGACAATGTTTTTATCATGCACTACACTGTGATGGTCAACACTGTCAGCTTGACAGGCTCTAGAATACTAAAGAGGCACATCTGTGAGGGGTTTCTTGATTAGGTCAGCTGCAGCGGGAGGACGCACCCTGAGTGTGGGTGGGACTGGTCCATGGGCTGAGATTCAGAGCTGAACAAAGGAAAGAGCAGCAAGCAGCAGGTCCGTACTCTTGGCTTCCCGAATGTGGATGCGACGTGAGCAGACCCCTCAAGTCCTGCCGCCATCGCCGTGACTTCCACTCAGCAGGTCTCTACGCAGGAATGCTGAGCCAAAATCAGCCTTTGAGTTGTGTTTGCCAGGGTGTTTTCATGGGAAAAGCAGCTAACCTACGGGCCCTGTGTGATCCAGCCTGCAGCATCTCTGGCCCCAGCACCGCCGGTTTCTCCTCACCCACCCTATTTCTTTCTTTCTTTTTTTTTTTTCTCAGTTCTTCTTTTTTTTTTTTTTTTTTTTTTTTTTTTTTTTTTTTTTTTTTT
>JADRCD010104472.1:0-13706 GCA_019843815.1 Montemys delectorum | reverse complement strand
TTTTAATCACAATTGCTCTGTAGTACAGCTTAAGGTCCAGGATGGTGACTCCACCAGAGGTTCTTTTATTGTTGAGAATAGCTTTGGTATCCTGGTTTGTTTGTTTGTTTGTTTGTTTGTTTTTGTTTTTGTTTTTTTGGTTTTTTTGTTTTGTTTTTTGTTTTTTGATTTTTTTGTTTTGTTTTTTGTTTTTTGGGTTGTTTTGTTTTGTTTTGTTATTCCAGATGAATCTGCAAATTGCTCTTTCTAAGTCTGTGAAGAATTGAGCTGGAATTTTGATGGGATTGCATTGAATCTGTAGATTGCTTTCAGCAAGATTGCCACTTTTACCATATTAACCCTGCCAATCCACAAGTATGGGAGATATTTCCATCTTCTGAGATCATCTCAATTTCTTTCTTCAGAGACTTGAAGTTATTGTCAAACAGATCTTTTACTTGAAAGTGGGGAAGAGCCTCAAGCACATGAGCACAGAAGTTTTGCCCCAGAGCTGACCCTGTGCCACAACTATCCACATCCCAATCCCACCCAGAGACAGCTGGTATGCCAGGAGTGCTGACATACCTAAGACTACCAACTCCCAGAAGGGACAAGCTCCAGTCACAGACAGTAAGACCAGCTAACACCAAAGATAGTCAGATGGCAAGAGGCAAGGGCAAGAACATAAACAATAGAAACCAAGACCACTCAGCATCATCAGAATCCAGTTCATCCACCACACCAATCCTTGCATACCCCAGCATACCTGAAAAACAAGACTCTGATTTAAAATCATCTCATGATGATGATAGAGGACTTTAAGAAGGACATAAATAACTCCCTTAAAGAAATATGAGAGAATGCAGGTAAACAGGTAGAAGCACTTAGAGGAAAAAAAAAAAAAAAAAAAAAACAAGAACAAACCCCTGTTGCCTCCCCCTCCCCCTGCTTGCCACTCCACCCTCTCCCACTTATTGGCCCTGGCATTCCCCTACACTGGAGCACAGAACCTTCACAGGGCCAAGGGCCTCTCCTCCCATTGATGACCGACTTTGCAATCCTCTACTATACACATGCTTCTAGAGCCATCAGTCCCATCATGTGTACTCCTTGATTGGTGGTTTAGCCCCTGGGAGCTCTGAGGGTACTAGTTAGTTCACATTGTTGTTCGTCCTAAGGGGCTGCAAATCTTTCAGCTCCTTTGGTCCTTTCTCTAACTCCTTCATTGGGGACCCTGTACTCAGTATTGATAAGTATTTTCATGGAAGGTGATAATTACAAAATTTAACAGCAACAGTGGTGTAGATTTTCTCAAACTCTTGAGCAGTCCTAGATAATAGTTTTTAAACAAAAGAAAATTAAAATAGTTTAAAATGTGTAATTTTTGTACATCTGGTTCCTGACTTATCACGGCTTGAGAATTTTCAAGCTTTACATAGTGTGAAGCAATCCTAATTCTGAAAAGGCTGTACTTTAAATTCCTTTAGTTTTTGTATCAATATGTGCTCTGTCACTCTCTAGTAATGTTGGACATGACAACAGCTCTGTCATGAGGGTAAAAGTTGATAAGGGAGACATAATGGGAGTCCTGGGCAAAGAGAAGGGAGGTGGATATGATCAAACTATGTTAGATACATGTATGCAATTTTCAAGGAACAAATGAAACTCTAATTTTTAAAAGATTCAAAGAGTATACTGCTGTGCCAGTGCCAGTTTGTTTTGTTTTGATTGGCAAACATCCAATGAATTACACCAGCTAGTCGGCATTTTATTGTAAGTAGGTTTTTGATTTGATGATTCCATCAAGTGTAAGAGAATGAGAGTGTTCTGACCAAGTTCAAGGTAAGCAAGGCTAACCTATCATGCTCTATAGGTCAGATGCATTAAGCACATAGTTTGCTTCTAGTGTATTTATTGAGATGTATTCCCAACATAATCCAAGAAGCATCTTCATCTACATTTAAATGAATATATGATGAAAGCATATACTCATTGCTGTGTTGAACACTTGTTCTATATAACAAATTAAAATATTGGGAACTGTTTTTGTAACATTGAAGTCTAGGGAGAAAAATCTTGATATGATCAGAACTGTATAAAAAAGAATATTGAAAAATACAACAATAAAATGAACCAAAATATTAACAGAGATGGTCTTTGTGTATTGAGATGAATGTGCTTATTTCTTCTATATCTTTGTATATTTCCACAAACAGTTTCCATTACTTTTATACTAAAACCATCATCCTAAACATCCTGAAAGCAGAACAATAAGTAGAAATTAATCATAACCTCCTACCTTCTGAGGTTGCCTGTTTCCATTCTCTCTGCTGGCCCTCAGGGCTTCAGTCCTTTTCCCAACACCTGATCATGTTCTCTTCTCTGACTCCATATCCCGTTTCCCTCCCAGATCCCTCCCTCCTTCCTTGTGGTTTCTTTCTTTTCCCTTCCAAGTAGGACTGAAGCATCCTCACATGGGCCCTTTAGCTTGGTGACCTTTTTGAGTTCTGTGGGATATATCTTGGGTATTCGGAACTTTTTCTTTTTGGCTAATAGCCACTTATTAGTGAGTACATACCATGCATGTCCTTTTGGGTCTGAGTTACCTCACTCAGGGTGGTATTTTCTAGATTCATTCATTTGCCTGTAAAACTCAGGATGTTCTCATTCTTAATAGCTGAGTAGTATTCCATTGTTTAAAGGAACCACATTTTCTGTATCCATTCTTCTGTCTTGGGACATCTAGGTTGTTTCCAGCTTCTGGCTATCACAAACAAGACTACTATGAACATAGTAGAACAGGTGCTCCTGTGGCATGATGGGGTATCTTTTGGATATATTCCAAAGAGTGGTATTGCTAGGTCTTCAAGTAGATCTATTTCCAATTTTCTGAGGAACCTCCATGTTGCGGGAAATATTAAAAAGATTATCCCACCATCCCTCCTGCACCACTAGTCATTGTTCCCGCTCTAGCACTGGTACTGGCTGGCCTCACCACTATATCCCAGCAGGGTTCCACTCAGTGTGTTCTCACCACCATGCTATTCTCTCCCAGCTAGCGAGTTCATCAAGCTTACATGCAATGACCCATGCACCCCACAATCAGTCATCTTAGAGCATAGTTACCCAATAGAAACATGACTCTTAAGGCTTAATTATCCAATCAGATTTACATAACAATAAGATCACAATTTACAAGATGCCAATACAATAATTTCAGAGTCAATTGATAAATATAATGCTTTAACCCAATTATTCTAACCTTGTGAAAATCTTAGCTACTTGTGGCTATTTAAAACCACATGGGGTCTGGATCTTCTGCCAGTTCACCTGCCTCCATGTTGTCCTCCTCCGCTTCTCCTCTGACCTCTCTCACTCCCAAACTTCTAGCTCTGCCTCCCTTTTCCTGTCCAATCACAAGCCCGTCACTGCCCTAATGTGATTGGACAGAGGAAATGCTATAACACCCCCAGATTGATATACCAGTTTGCAATCCCACCAGCAACAGAGGAGTGTTTCTCTTTCTCCACATCCTCTCCAACATGTGCTGTTGCCTGAGGTTTTTGATCTTAGCCATTCTATTGGTGTAAGGGAGAATCTCAGGGTTGTTTTTGATTTGCATTTCTCTGATCACTAAGGACTTTGTGGGACCATCCAGAATGTACCAGAGACCTGGGAAGTGAAAGAATCTCAGAACTCAAAGATAGGGACCGTAGATGAAATGTCCTATAGTGGGGAGAAGGAACTTGTAGAGTCCACCTCCAGCAGGAAGACAGGGCATCAAGTGAGGGATGGGGTTGTCATCCCACAGTCAAAACTCTGACCCATATTTGCTCCTATATGAAAGAACTGCAGGGATGGAAATGGAGAGGACCCTGAGGAAAAGAAGCTCCAGCAACAGGCCCAAAGTAGGATCTAGCTCAAGGGGAGGCCCCAAGACCTGACTCTATTATTGAGGCCATGGAGCACTCACAAAAGGGAACCTATCATGACTGTCCTCTGAAAGACCCAAGAAGCACCTGAAAGAGTCAGATGCAGACATTTGCACCCAATTAATGGACAGAAGCTGCTGACCCCTGTGGTTGACTTAAAGAAAAGCTGGAAGAAGCTAAGGAGGAAGGCAACCCTGTAGGAGGACCAGCAACCTCAATTAACCTCAACCTCTGAGATCTCTCAGATACTGGAACACCAACCAGGCAGCATATACTACCTGACATGAGACCTCTAACACGTATACAGCAGAGTACTTCCGAGTCTGGGTTTATTCAAGAAGATGCACCTCAAGAGACTGGAGGCCCCAGGGAGTTTAGAGGTCTGGTGGGGTGGGGTAGGGCGTGGGGGTGTTGGGACAGCCTCATCAAGACATGGGGTGAGGAGGAAGTATGGGATGTGAAATAGTCAGAGGGTATACAGGAGGGGAATAAAATCTGGAGTTTAAAAAATAAATAAATAAATAAATAAATAAATAATAAATAGAAATGAATCATAAATAAGGTTGCCTTTGTACTTGACAGTGGGTGAGAACACTGCTTATAAAAGTTTGAGTTTCCTCCTCTCCTTGCTACTCATCTTAGAGGTGGTGAAGGAAGTAGCTACTGTCATGCAGAAGGACAGGAGCAGTTGAACATGGAGTACAGGGTAATCGAAGTCTCAGTGTGGAGTACTGAAAGACCTCCACATTCTGGGGATCATGTCAACCTGGGTACCCTGCTGGGGCCTCTATTCTATGCCTCTTTGTCTGTATCAGGACAAGGAGTGATATTATGGAGATGAAAATGAGAGGCACTGCTTTCCCTTGATGTCAGCAAGGAGTGTAGTTGCTATATTTGACTCCAGAGATTTGGCCTGTTACAGTAAAACAGTAATTAGACAAATCCTGAGAAGATATGGGTTCAGTATCCACTATTAAGAATGTGTATGCAGGTTTCCTCCACTTCTAAACTACTTTCAGTCCTTCACCATTCCACAGTGCGTCACAACTAAATATTGAGAATTCTGTTAGCAGGTAGTCAGCATGTACCTCTTAGTTTCTTTCTAGAATTTGGTTTTTTTGCAAGATTGTCCCATTCATACTTAGTTAAGATATAATCTTTTTGGACCATTCTCCTGCCCACCAGGAAACATATAGCATACAGAATATTTTAGAAATAGATGTGCTAAACATGAGGCACATGTCTACTCCTTAATTTGAATGTAAGTTTTCATAACAAATGGAAGATTTTTGCTCACCCTCAGTTTATTCACTCTTTTATAGTAATTTCCTGTCCATCTGGGGAAATGTTGCTTCCTCATGCCACATGTTCCTCGAAGAATAATACCCCTGCCCTTCTCATCAGAGTCAATATGCCTACTTCATGACCTCAGAAATAAGTTTACAATAGAAATGTGTCTCAGTCTGGGCCAAGTTCCTACTTAAAATTTAACACAAGGCACTGAAAAGAAAGAGTGGATTCATTTGGACCCATGAAAGACAGTAGAAGTTATTTTACTTAAACATTTTTCTAGTCACAAAGAAAGGACATACCTGGAAAAGAACTCATCCAACACCAGAAGTAGAGGTGAGTTGTTTACAAATAGGAAGAGCTGATACCATCTGAACCATGAGATCCAGCTATACCTGAAGCTAGATAAGAATCTTTGCAGCTATACAGATAAGCAAATTCCTGCTTTTCTTTAGTATTTACATTAATATTTCTGCCATTTCCTTCCACATCACTCATTGTTTATGATGTGCATAAAGTAGTTTGGTTACTCTAACAATTCCTGCACCATGGCTGCAGCTGCTTAGAACCTATAAACAGTTCCTATAGTTATTATAACCCAGTGGTTCAGAAAATTGCCCCAAGTTCCACCATACACTAAGCCCTCTCACTCTCTCTTTACCTTAACTTTTATCCTATGGTCTGGTGCCTGGATCTTTTTGAATTGACACTTCACAGTATGTTGAGTCTGATTTCTTATTTCAGATTTACCCTTATTCTAGTTTGCTTCCTGTTGCTGTGAGAAACTCAATAACCTAAAGCAACCTAGGAAGAAAAGAGTTCATTTTAGCTTACACTTGGTAATAGTACAATATTGAGGAAAGTCAGGACAGGAACTCAATGCAGGAAACTAGAGGCAGGAACTGAAGTAGAGATCATGTAAGAATGTTTAACCCTGAATGTAGTTCCTGAAATAAGTCTAGGCTATATTATATTCCTACTATTCCTGACCTCCCTGACCATCACAAGACATGTAAATAAGACTTTTTTTCAAAGCAAGAACGACTGCGTTTTGTGGTGAACTGTTGAGGCCCATCAGCAGATGCTCATTTGCATTTGTTGTCATTTTCTTTGGGTTTTAACTTAATGAGGTTTTTAACCTAATGTTAGAACCTCCTCTAAAGCCCACTAAGTAGTCAGTATTTTTCACAAATTTGGTAATGAGAATTTTGCTGGAAATAGATAAGAAAGAATAAGATTTTACAGGAAGGCTAGTCGTTTAAATAGGGATTCCAACTACATTACATAAAGCACTCACCCAATACCAAGAAGACTGCTGCATAATTCCTTCTTTAAGACTAGGCACCCTGCAAGTTCTTGTTGGAGTTTCAGCCATTGTTACCTCAGGATATGGTTGTAGTTAAAGATTGTCTTTGAAGAAACAATGAAGCCCGAATCCAATATGACTTGTGTGCTTTCTAAATAAAATTAAGACATAGACACATAGAGAAGAGTGGCCATGTGAGAACGGTAAAGATGCTTCCCCACCAGCTGAAGAGAGATGCTCAGAAGGAAGCAACCAGCTGAAGAGAGATGCTCAGGAGGAACCAGCCTTTCTAGATCCTTGATCTAAGGCATACAGCTTCTCACAGATGTAAGAAAGCAAATTTTGTTTTTACGTCATTCCTTTTCTAGTACTTTGTTATGACATCTCCAGCAACCTCATACTATCTCCCAACAATTATTATAACCTGGCATCCTCCTTCATTGAGTTCTTTGGGAATGAAGATCTTCCTGGTTTGCTGTCTTCTTCCCTAGTGATAGTCCTAGACTTATCATTGTATACTTTCTCTTTAGCCAGGAATTAAAGGAATGAGCCTGAGGTCTCAGTAATAAGTACAGAATAAAGCTAGAGGTTATGTGCCAGTGTTCTCTTCCTCAAGAGCCAATTACAGATACACCTATAATCTCAGTACCAGGGAGGCCAAGGTAAGATGATTACAAATTTGTGCCTAATCTGGGCTGTATAGTAAGGTGTTGTTTCAAAACAAAACAAAAACAAAAACAAAAGGAAACAATAACTAGAGAGTCATCATTAGTAACAGTCTTCTTCCTTTTTTATCCTTTTTTCGTTCCTGAAAAAGTTTGTGCAAGAGATTGAGCGGGGTGAACAAGGTTTGTGTCTATGTGTGTAGGATTGGGGGTGGTGATAATTTATGGTGGCTCAAAGAAGGTTCTGATATTTGAGTAAAACATTTAGTACCTATAACAGATGATGGTATCTAACTCTTGCTGGCCTGCTATAAAATATACTTTGAAGTTCTGAAAGTTGTACATAAGAATATTCTAAAATATAAAAGCATAAAATAAACTATTCTGATAAGGATTTTAAATTCATAAATGGCTAAGTTAATTGAACAGTCACTGCTCAAAAGACGAATACATGGGCAATAAAATCTTTGAAAAGTGTCCACATCATTGTTCACCAGGGAAGTAAATTAAAACTACACTAAGCTTCTGTTTTGCCCAAGAAAACAAATGCCTTTAAGGATGTGTATGTGTGTGTGTGGGGGGGGGGGGGAAGAATGCAGATACACTGGTGCTAAGAATGTAAACTTGTTCAGTCTTTATGGAACAGTAGGAAGGGTTCTCAAGTAAACCTCTGAACACAGAACTAGAATATCAATGTGTGAATATTAGGGTACATAAGTGAAGAAATCTAAAATTGAATACTGCAAAGACAAAACAACCATTTTTATTGTGGAACTATTTATATTATCTTAATATGGAGCCTCCTAGGTTCCTATCAACATATGACTAGATAAATAAAATGTAGGTAATACGATGTGGGTATAGCCTTCAGTAAAGAATAATGAAACACTGTCATTTGCAGGAAAATGGATAAAACTAAAGAACATTTTAAGTTGAATGTGACATATAAAGATCATCACAAAGTTTCTTTAGTATGCAGAATCTGGGTAAAAATGAATACACACACACACACAGAGACAACACACAACACACACTGAAACTAGAAGGGGTCTATTTATAGGGAGAAAGGAGTGTGCTGTCTTTTGTTCACAGAACAGTTTTGGTTCCTTTGTTAAAGATCAAGTAACCTTAGGTATGTGGATTCATTTCTGGGTCTTCAATTCTTTTCTATTGATCTACCTGTCTATCTCTGTACCAATACCATGTGTTTTGTTTTGTTTTCTTTTTATAACTGTTGCTCTTTAGTATAGCTTGTGGTCAGGGACGATGATTCCCCCAGAAGTTCTTTTATTGTTGAAAATGGTTTTTGATATCCTAAGGTTTTTCTTGTTATTTCATATGAAGTTGAGAATTGCTCTTCCTATCTCTGTGAAGAGTTGAGTTCGAATTTTGATGGGCATTGCATTGAATCTCTTGATTGATTTTGGTAAGATGGCCATTTTTACTATATTAATCCTGCCAATCCATGAGCATGTGAGATTTTCCCATCTTCTGAGATCTTTTTTGATTTCTTTCTTCAGATACTTGAAGTTCTTGTCATACAGATATTTCACTTGTTTGGTTACAGTCACACCAAGATATTTCATATTAGCAGTCTTATTTATAATAGCCAGAAGCTGGAAACAACCCAGATGTCCCTAAACAGAGGAATGAATACAGAAAATGTGGTACATTTACACTCTGGAGTATTACCCAGCTATTAAAAGCAATGACTTCATGAAATTCGCAGGCAAATGGGTGAAACTTGAAAATGTCATCCTGAGTGAAGTAACCCAGTCACAAAAGAACATACATGGTACACACTCACTGATAAGTAGATATTAGCCAAAAAGAAGCTTGGAATACCCATGATACATCTCACAGACCATATGAAACCCAAGAATAAAGAAGAGCACACCAAAGTGTGGATGCTTCAATTCTACTCAGATGGGGGAAGAAAATAATCTCTGGGACGTAGAGGGAGAAAGGGATCTGGGAGGGAAAGTGGGGAGGAGAATGGAAGGGAGGGCCAGTTCAGATGTGGAAGGAGATGGGGGAAAAGTACAGGGGGTCAGTAATTTGAAAGTAGGTGTGTAACAGTTGTGGAGGGGAAACTGGGGGTAACCACTAGAAAGTCCCAGATGCCAGGGACCCAAGAGGTTCCCAGGACCCAACAGGGAGGATATTAGCCAAAATACCCAACAAAGAGGAGATAGAACCTATAGAGACCATATCCAGTGGATAAGACATGGCCCCCAGTTGAGGGATGAAGCCATCTACCCACCTGAAAAAAATATTCATCCAGAGCTCCTCCTGTCAAAAGGAAGTGCAGGGACAAATAGTACAGCAAAGACTGAAGCAAAGGCCATCCAGAGACTGATCCACCTAGGGATCCATCATATCTGCAGATACCAAACCCAGACACTATTGCTGATGCCAAGAAGCGCTTACTGACAGGAGGAGCCTGGTAGAGCCTGACCAATACAGATATGATGTATGCAGCCAAACATAGGACTGAGCGTGGGGACCCCAATAGAGAAGTTAGAGCAAGGACTGTAGGAGCTGAAGGCATAAGGTGTTTGCAACCCTATAGAAAGAACAACAATATCAACTAACCAGACCTCCCTCCTGAAGCTCCCAGAGACTAAACCACCAACCAAAAAATACAAATGGGGAAACCCATGGATCCAGTTGGATATGTACCTTATTTAGTATCACTGGGAGGGGAGCTCCTTGGTTCTGTGGAGGCTCAATAACACAGGGTAGGGAAATGCTAGGGCACTGAGGCATGAGTGAGTGGGCCAGTGGGTGAGCTAGAGGCAGGGGAGGGGGAGGGGAAAGGGGGCATGTGGAGGGGGGACTGGGAAGGGGATAACATTTGAAATGTAAATAAATAAAATAACCAATAAAAAATGAAAAGAAAAAGATTAACTACAATATTCAGACACTGTTTCTAGGCAAATGTCTCCTCTTCTACCCAATTCCTGTTAATTATTGTGACTACATTAAATCCTAGCTGGAAAATTCTGAAGAGACCACAGGAAGATGGATTAATAAGGCATGCATGCTATGAATGGAGAGGGAGCCAGGAAAATGTTGGTTTCCCACTCTTCTTTAGAGTCGTATAGACTTTAAAATGGCTATCAGGTAAGGCTTGTGACCTTGGCACTTCATGTGAGTCCTGAGGAATATATAGAGTGAGAGAAGGGACAGGACAAAAACTCTGAGATCAGAAAGATAGGTATTAGCATCAATGTGGATGAGCCTGACAAAAATGGTGGCTGGACTAGGGCTTGTGTGATGACAACAGATGTTAGAAATATAGCTTATTTAAAAGTCTAGTGTTGGCTGGGCAGTGGTGGCACATGCCTTTAATCCCAGCACTTGGGAGACAGAGGCAGGTGGGCTTCTGAGTTCGAGGCCAGCCTGGTCTACAGAGTGAGTTCCAGGACAGCCAGGGCTACACAGAGAAACCCTGTCTTGAAAAAACAAAAAACAAACAAACAAACAAAATAAAATAAAAAATAACGTCTAATGTTCCTATATCAGCAAAGGCTGCCACATTATGCTGTCACACAGCACAAACATCTCTCATATTATCCACTCTGTAATGACTGATGTGGTCCATTTTCTGTTGCTATAAGTGAATATGCTATAAGTGAATACCACAGATTACTGTGTAGCCTGTGAATAATGTCAGTTTATTTAGCTTACAGTTCTGAATGCTGGCAAGTTTAAAATCTTGCCCTAACCTTTGCATTGTATAGCACCATGGCAGACAAATCTGGTAACAAAACAGAGCGAGCACATGCTAGCTTTGTCTCTCCTTCCTTTTTAAAGCCATGAACACCAAGCAGTGTTCTTAACCCTTAAGAATGTATCTACTCCCAATTATTGCCAAAAATGGTTCTACACTTAAATGATGTTAATATATGAATATCAGGAATATATACATTAATACATGAACTTTCAAGGTCCTCTTTAAACCATAGCAGAAAAGTATAGGAAGGTAAGAAATTAAAATTTTTCTGTTCTGTTGGGATTCTAAGATAATGGGTTGAAAATGATAACATGCCTCATTGTGGATCACACAAAAAGAGCCAAAGTATCAGTCATAAGTTATATATAAGAGCAGAGTCAGAGCAGAAGGAAATGAGCACACTTAAGCCAGCAAGGCAGTCACACAAACCAACAGCTTGTGTGCTAGACCATTCAGCTAAAAGATGGGTGGGTCTGAGTTCATCATACTGCTGAGGTTTTCAGAAAGGACACAAATAGACTTTGCCTGTGGTTTCTTGAGGACTTCTTTTTCAACATGAACTAGAAAGAAACATTATTTGAAGATGAAAGGGAATACTAAGTCAGGTCACATTTTAGATAATACTGTAACCCAGTGGGCTACTAAGATGCCAGGTTAGATTTCGAAGGCAATCACAGTTGTTGAAACAGAATGGCTGAAACGGAGCCAAGCATCTTTAGAAAAAGCCCAGATGTAAATGACACTTCCAAGATCAAAATTGAAAGAAAAAACAGGAGGGGCATACCCTAGCATGGGATGTGGGTCTTAACCGCCGCTGAATCATATTCACACAGCATGCCAGAGTAATCTGTGGAGAGATTCCCAATGAGAACCCATAGGCCTGGGGAGCGAAAGAGTTGCCTGTGATCCAGGCAAGAGGGTCCTAGTTCATTAATGTTTGCTGAGATTATCAGACAATGTTGAGACTGTGGTAATGTTGAAAGATTCTCTGTTTCTCCTTCATAGAATGGACAAGATTGTCTCTGGGGACGGAGGACACTACTCAGGGGTCAAAGGAGCAAATGGTAAAGATGAGTAAGAAAAAGGCCGTTCCTTAGTCTCTTTTTTGCCTTGATTGAAATACAGGGATTGAAACTGGACCCTACAGGAGGAGAATTCTTCTCTTCACTAGGGAGGAAGAAAACACAAAAGCAAAGCCCATTTTCACCCAGGTAGATTAGCTAAATGTCCTGTCTGTACATCTGCCTTGGGCTTTTATTCTTTTCAGATTGTTGGGAGCAAACAGATGGCTGCAGAAGCCTGAATTTTAAATTTATGAATGGAAATTTGAACAGATGTTCACAATCAAGATGGCATGTAAATTTTTTTTCATACCACATTTATAGCCCTGCCTCCCTCACATACATGAGCGATGTGGGTCATAAAAGGGTAGCTTTTGATCTTGGGGACAGCCTGGATCCAACATGGTGCTTATGTGACACAATAACGGAAATAGTGAAAGAACAAAGGAAGAAAACACTAATCATCTCCCTGTATAAATGCTAAATGTTTGTCTGCTGAATGCTCAAATAGATCTGTAAGGAAATCGTCAACCATCTGAGCATTTTCAATATTTTAAGTAGGTGAAATTGAAGCCTGGGGTTTTGAGAAATATATGCAGACTCCTAGTTCCTTGAATTTTGTTTAGATTTGATGCAATAAAAATTGGGGATTTTTGGTTTTTTGTGTTTTTGGATTTTTTGGCTTGGCTGAAGGTCCCAGACATACGAAGTCCTCCCAAATTTCACAGAAGAATAAGAGCCAAGAAAGAAAGAGCTAATGATTGTTATGAGGCTAGAGACAGGGCTAGGAAATAGAAGTGGGGTTTGTACTGGGAGGGGGGCAGAAATGAACCAAACTTCATGTAGATTCTTCCAGTAACACCTCCTTTTCCTTCACCAGGGATACAGTTTAAGATTCATAGTAGATCCCATCTATGTGATGTTATAATTCAGGTGAATGTACTATAAAGCATAACTAAGAATAATAAATGAGAAGCTAAGCTTTGACAATAGCTAACAATGAAGCAGAACAAATATAGTGATATGCTGTAAGCATGCATTTAAAATATAGATATGTATTTCTGGAATTCTTCATTTAGTATTTTCTAACAATATCTTCCTATGGGCAGCTGAGAAAGGGTAGGGATGGGGAAATTGCCATACACCTAAACCAAAGGAAAAGGCTAATATTTCATTAAAACACAAGACCAGAGGTAAATATATGTTGATCTTTACAGAAATGAAAAGGGGTGAGGTCAATCGGAGGTTTGGATGGATGAGATTCATAACCATCCTGAGAAGGAGGGAAGGCTTGGGGACTTGTAGTATCCAGAAGAAGAGTGTCAACGAGAACCTGTTACAAAACCTTAATGAGTGAACCTTCAAAAAGCAGAGACCACACGCAGTCTAAGTGTTAGGTTATTAGGCACTGTAATGTACACCAACAAGCCCATTGCCCACAGGATCCACACTTAGAGACTGTCCTGGCTCTGTAGAACCTACTGTGATGGATTGTCTCCTTGTGGACTATGATAGCATCACTAGTTACCCTGCCCTGTTATTATTGCATTCAGTACCCCATCAGTCTATTCTCCACAGAATAATCAAAGCAAATTGTGACATGATTCTCAAATGCAAAACATTAGGCCGCAACAGAACTCTCAAGGGTGGACTCCAAAATCTATTCACAGATTGACTAATGATTCCCATGCCTGCTAAGTGTGTGTGTGTGTGTGTGTGTGTGTGTGTGTGTGT
>JADRCD010104470.1:0-10756 GCA_019843815.1 Montemys delectorum | reverse complement strand
TTTTTTTTTCTTTTCCTTATCATGACTTCCTATTAGTAAATAAAACAACATAGTTATGCAGACAATTTGGGAAAAGTATTATTTTACAAGGCTAATATGGGAGAGTAAATTCTTGAATTCAATATTTAAAACTCCATTTATAATCTGTTGACTCTGTTAAGTATAAGACTTTTTAATGTATTTCCCAGCAAATATGAATGTTGAGTTGAAGCAAGTAGTATGCAAACGCTATGGGTGTTTGTACAGTCTGTATAATGTTACTTGCATGCATGTTTATCAGTTATTAGGGCTAATCACTCAGTATAGGATAACCTATTGGTTTATTCTACACTGGAGAAGATTATTTTTCCCACAATCAGCATTCCTTAGTAGCCTATAGTTCTTTGTCAAGAGTTGAAGCCTTGTGAACTTTCTCCTATTTGTATTATTGTAGATTGTGTCTATTGATATTATATAAATGTTTATATATGTGTGTGTGTATATATATGCACATATATGTATGCATATATGTGCATATATACACATATACATATATGTGCATACATACATATATATAGTCCTTTATATAATATTTATATGTATATACAGTCTTTACAAAAAATTAAAACACTTTGGCAAAACACTTCTTAAATATCAAGGAACTTTATTATTTCCTTTAATATTAAGTAGGGTCATATAATCTTTGAAATTTCTTCTTCACTCACAGGAGTTCAGGCTCTAGTATCATTTGCCTTTTCTCTTTTCTTTTTGAGGCTTAAGTGAGTATGTCTTACTTCACTTGCTGAGTTTTCTATACTAATCAGTCCACTGTTTACTGTTTCAATCAAGGACTTACATTTACTAATCATGGTTTTCATTTACATGCAATTACTCTTTATCTTCAACTGATTTTTCTCAAGAACTGTCTTTTCTATTTTTATGCAGCTCTTTTTATGTATTTAGGAGAAAGACAAAAAAGGATTTTCTTTAAAAAAGTATTCTGTTTTTCTCTATGTGTATTTCTGATGAAGAAGATGAAAGAGAGTATCAGGCAAGGCGATCAACTCCTCTGAAGTTTTTAACCTAGGGAACACAATAGTCTTAGAATCTGTAATAGATCCTCTGCTTTTTAGTTGTTTGCTCAATTTAGAAGCAGATCAAATTCTTGTTATGTGTTGACTTTCAACCTAGCAACCTAATCTATAAACTCAGTTGCTAATATTTACTATATGTCTAGAGCTGTTTTATGCTCATGATGATATATAACAATGAAAATATGCCAAAGGTCTTAGCCCTTGAAATTTAAATATCAGAGAAAAACTAACTATACAGAACTATTTGGAAATGGAGAGATAGTTTTTTATTTTTAATATGATATTCCCTAGTTATATTTTTATTAAGTCACATGTCTTAAATTCTATTTAATATAGGTAATGAAACCAAGCTATTATATTTTCAGTTTTATTTAAATGATCATGTAGTTGTACTAAGTAGTTTATAAGTATATATACTGAGGGACAGATGTAATGAGTTTCTTTCTAAGGCAAAGATATTTGAAAGGAGGATATCTGAGAGCAAAGTAAGTAATGAAGCTAATAAATAAAGAATGAGATGGATGGGGCGCCCTTAGTTTAATAAGAAAAGTCTCTCTGAAGTGATAAAATATAAAATGAATGTAATTGAACACTGTGTGGCTAACAATTGTTGTGAGGTGGCCACACACACAAGGAATTCAAGTAATGAAAGAGACATTGTATTAACTAGTAGTGTCAAAGAAAGAGAATACAATCTGGAAAGACCAGAACATAAATGGCCTGGTAGATAGACTTATACTACATATATTCCTCACACAGATCAATGTCAATGCCTAAAAGGAAACAACACATTTGAAAACACACAGATAGGTTTTGCAACAGTCTAAGATAATCACATTTAAGAAAACTTTTGAGAGACGGGGTTTAAACAATGATGTAAAAATAAAATATCTCAGACATGAGGCTAATATGAAAAAAAAAGTCAAAGAGAACTGGGGGCACTAGATTACGTTAAAGACAAAGTATATTGTAGATACAGCAGAAGAGCTACACATATCAGCTCATAATAGTTGAAACAATCATGATATGATGACCTAGGGTAAGCCAACCTAGACAGAGTCCCAGTGTAAAATCCCACCCCTAGCAATTGACCTATTAGCAGCTCTTAGCCGATGAAAGATGAAGATTCAGTTTCACTTGAGAAGTTGAAGTAGCAAACCATCAAGCTATGAATCTTTGAGCAGCATAAACTATTCTTAATGAAAAAAGAAAGAATCCAAAGTTGGGTGGGTAGAATCTGGAAAGAGTTGAGGAAGGAGGAGTGACTATAAACGACACACATGAAATATTCTCAAAGAACTAAGTTAAGACAAACTAAACTGTTTGCCGGGATGATTAGGATATATGTGAATCATGTAGCCAATGTTCCCACCATAATATTATAGGAAATCACTTTATAGTTTAAGCAGTATTTTCTCATATACCCTTATTCATACACATGAAAGACTATAAGGAAGAAAAGTCAGGAAGTCCAGTATATGACTGTTGTGGATGATAATATTTCCCGCAACATGTGACCATGAATATACATTGATCAGAGTTATTTTTTTAAAGAAATAATAAATTTATTTTACCTAATATTATTTCATCTCTTAAAACAGTTATATGCTGGGTAGTGGTGGTTCACACCTTTAATCCCAGTACTTGGGAGGCAGAGGCAGGGGGATTTCTGAGTTTGCTGCCAGCCTGGTCTACAGAGTAAGTTCCAGAACAGCCAGGGCTATACAGAGAAACCCTGTCTTGAAAACAAAACAAAACCAAACAAAAAAACAGTTACTTAATGAGTAAAGTTATTTAATACAAATTGATGAGCAGAGCTTGAAACTCACGCAATTATGTGTATATTCAATATAGATCCTCCTAAACAAATATTCTTTCATGTAATTTCTTAGTATAGAAGTATTCTATACATTTTAATGGATTATATGGCTAGTTTAATTAAAAATACAATTTCTTGGCTTGAGAGAAAGATTAAAATACAGTGATTGTCATAACAAAAATTAATGTCAGATTTTTTCTTTCTTTATTTTGTGACTACCCATGTTTACTAACAAAAGGGACAATTACATGCATCCATTCCAAGTATTTTGAAGAACCTTAGCGGTGACAATACCTACTCTTCCCTGTAGAATTAAATATTAATAAAAAAATCTGGGCAGTGGGTTTCCCACCCACCTCCATCGTGTGTGTTCCCAAGTGAAAGACACACACACAACTTTATATTTTGATATGCCTTAATCAGCAACAATAGCTGGGCTAGTGCCTAACCTAACACTACTGATAGACTCTAACTCCCGCCAACAATTTCGAGTTACAACTTACTAAATTCTGTGTTCTATCTTGGCTGCTCTGAACCCAGAAGGCTGCCCAACTGTGCTGCTCTCTGGGCTGCATTCTTCTGGCTCCTTCACAATGCAACCAAGCCTCTCTGTCCTGTATTCATCTCAGGCATTTCAAGTCTCCTTACTCCCCTGGCAAGGCGGATCTCCTACCCTTCCCCCGTCCTCCTCTCCCCCTCCTCCCACGCTGTTCCCTCTACAGTCGGTGAATCCTAAAGTCCCGCCTCTGTCTGCCCTGCCCAGCCATTGGCTGCCAGCTTCTTAATTTACCAATCAGAACCAACTGGGGGCAAAGCACCCTCAGTGTCTTAAAACAGAAAATGCAGCCTCTTCACGTGCAAACAATTTTGGGGACCTAAATTAACACTTGTAACACATAATACGAGCTAAATTAGGTCAAATTAACTACACTTCTGAACAGTACTTTTCCCTAGGAACTACCACAAACATAGTTTGGGCTCTTTAGAAACTTTTAGCTTTTAGCCGATTTTATCTGGAAACCATATGTGTTGTGCTGCTTGGGGATTCCTTGCTCAGTGAAAGATTGAAACTGTCTTTTACTTGAATACAACATCATCCTGCTTTCTTCTTCAGGAAAAAAAAATGGTAATGTTAAAAATTTTCCATTTTTTTTGATATTTTGCTTTGAGAAGTATATTTCAGTGAATTCTGATGTCTTCTACCTTGAGGCGAGTGAGACTGTGAGATGGTTTTTCACTTTGCTTTGGCTCAGAGATCTCCAGCACGTGCCCAATAGGGCAACTTGCTTAATATTTTTCCTCTCACCCTTTACGTGCTCACAATATCTTTTATTTAAAATTGATAGTGTTTTATTTTATGTATCTCCTGTGGCTCTGTGTACTGGGTGACTAATTACTGTCCAATCATACACTGGGGAAAATAGAAAATACAAGTCCATCATCTTCTTAGAAGTAATTATTTAGAAATCAAGAATAAAAAATTACTTGTAAATTTATATTCCAGGCCAAATCAATAAGACTAAATACAAACTGTAAAAAGTACATAAATAAAATTAAACAGTGTTTTATACTATAGCAGAATGTTTTACTAAAGCTACTTGTATTAAGTAAATATTTTAATTAACACCTTTTGACTATAACTTGCTTAAAGATAGCTAAGCATAAAAACTGAGTAACTGAGCACATCTAGGCTGTTTTCTTAGTACTTTGGTTGCTTATAATCTCTCAAAATGATCTTTTCATTGATGCTTTTATAAAAGATCTCTAAATATTTTTGGAAAAACATATCACAATGAAATAATTTTGTTATGTTTTTTAAACTTGCTTTCCATGGTACACTGCAACTGCATTTGAATAAAAGACAAAGTGAATCTAGGAATTTGAAAGTGCTTTTACTGTTTTCAGATCCTTCAGAGAGAAGGCAACAGGACTGACCTACCTGTCAGTTTCTGATCAAAGTCCTATCGCAGACTTCCCTGAAGATTAGAGATGGCATGCGCAAGGTGCAATGTGCAATTTCTGCTGGGGTAGGACTTTCCAGGACACAATTCTCCTGTGTGTATGTGTATGTGAGTGTGTGTGTGTGTGTGTGTGTGTGTGTGTGTGTGGTGTGTTATGTATGTCTGGTGGGGCAAGCAGCTCGCCCCTGCATTGTCCCATATTGTTGTGTCTATGCCTAGCATGCCCTGTTTTAGTGCTCCATGGTCCATGTTCCTAGCAGTAATGAAAGTAGAGTGCACTACAGTACTAAATTCCAGATAATTCTATTAGTTAAGTTTTAAGAAAAATAAACCAAATCAATACATGCATACTCTCTTCCCCCAACCAAATAACCTAAGCCATATCACATTTTAGTTCTTATTGGCAATAGACACAATAAGTTCACAATGTCATGTTGCATAGCAATTACATCCCTTATGGATTTAAAAATGGTTCCAAAAATGTTGGGACAAAAGCTCATTGGTATAAAGCTATGATTTGGTGGGTGGGGGAAGAAACAAAGCGAACCAAAAATCACAGTTACTTTCTTGAGTCAAAGTTGGTATAGAGTCTCTGCAAGTGAGTAAATTAGACAGCAGATCTCCCAGGAGTGTTGCTGCAAACTAAGAATAAGCCAAATGCAACTTTTATTGATATCAGAAATAAGATTCACTGCTGAATTTTTCAAAATATTGATAAGGTATTTCTGGAAATAAATATGATTAATATTGTGTAAAGCAATCACAAATAATTTTACATATTAATGACCAAAAACATTGGTGCCTAATGCTCACTCTATTCAATATTTCTCAAATAGACACAGATTTGACAGAGTAAACTAGAAGAAGCCATCATGGGGAAATTATAATTTTGTTTCTTATAGTTGCTTTGAAATAAAATCCATAAAGCTTCTGAGCTGAATTGTAAGTTCTAAACTCAAAAGTAATTTTTTGTATACCTAAGAAAGGACATTTAAGTTGTCAAGAGTAAACATGCCTTGAGATGAATCTGGAACCTTTCTGGAGAGACTAATAGAATTTTAGTGTGATTTTTAGTCCCGTGTTATATATACAAGGGACACCATGAAATCAATTTCTAAATATGGAACAAAATGCCATGGTATCATGAAACTTACTGTCCTTCTAGTCTCTCTCTCCCTCCCTCTCTCTCTCTCTCTCTCTCTCTCTCTCTCTCTCTCTCTCTCTCTCTCTCTCTCTCTCTCTCTTTCACACACACACACACACACACACACACACACACACACACACTACAAAATATATGATCCTATGGAAAAAGAGAACTCCTGCAAACTCAGTTGATGGTGATGAATTACTGCGTCTCACAGATGTTCGCACTTTAAAATGGAATATTATGATAGTGCTAAAACTTCCTTTCACTATTGCTGTAATTTGCATACCATTCCTGGTGATGTTTATATTTTGAAAGTTGGAATGTTTTTGAGCTCATCATAGCTTAGTCCTAATGTTTCTCAGTACATCTGTGGAAAACCAATATTGAGGCAGTTTCCCTCAGCTCAATCATCTCTGATGAGTTTATACTGTCTTTCAAACTGTTCAGCAAGGATTTTCTACACATACTACTTAAACATTCTACTTTATGGATATTCCACTTGAATCTTAAAAGGAAAGGAACAAACCAAAATTATGTGACAACATAGAAATGGACTTCCATTCTTCCATTTGCTTCAATAGGAGCATTTTGTAGGATTTACAGTGTATCTTACAGATAGCCAAATCATTTTAATTCTGGATTCAAAGAGAACCAATGCATTGTTTGCCAACAATGAAGTCAATTAGACTTGATTCAGCCTCCGAAGCTTAAGAACGCCCACACACTGCAGGTGCCAATAAAGGAAGGTTTCAAGTAAAATAATTCAAAATGGAAAATATTTCAGGAAATAAATCTCCTGTAGAATTGATGTGAAAATTAAAGAGTGAAAGAGTGCTAACAAATAGTTAGCAGATGGAAGCTCTTTCTTTTCTTTTTGCTAATAGTTACAACATAAAAACTTGAGTTTTCAGCACATAGCCTTCCCTTCTTATGTGATCCATTATCTTGAAAACAGTGGTTTTCAAAAGCCTGTGAACTGTTCTACATATATCTTTTTTTTTATTTCCTCTTAATCCTGAGAGCACCTCACAATTAAGCACAATAATGAAATCATATATTAGCTTATAACACAGAGCATTTTTTTGTACAACTAAAAGTATAGTTGAACCAATTTTCTATTTCAATTTGTCTGTACTTAAATGCAAAAAAAAAAAAAAAGGCTAAATGTCACTAGTTTTCCCTATAAAAGATGTTCAGAGGAAACCAATATAGACATTTTTAAGTCACCTTTTCAATGATTCTAGGGACACAAGTTCAAAGAAATTTGGTATATCTACATAATGTTCTTACTTTTGTTCCTTTGGTGGTGGTAGTTTTTGTTGTTGTTATCATTCACTTTATAACTTTATTGTGGTCAGAACACTTAGTACTAATTATACCTTCCTAATACATATTCAAGAGAACAATATACTCATTTTTTATTTTGTATTTATTCTTCTCTCAAATATTTGCATCCTCACTTCAGTTTCTCCTTCCCATCTCTCCTCCCTGTCCCTCCCCACTACCTTCCTTCTATAGTTTCACTTTTCCTCTCTTTTCCTCCCAAGAGCAGACCTCTCAAGGATATCAGCCAAACATAGCATAACATGCTGCATTAGGACTAGGCACGTAGCTGCATATTTAGGCTGGACACAGCAATCCAGTAGGAAGAAAATGGTCCCAAATATGGCAAATATGGACAAAAGGCTGCTGCTACCATTATTAGGAGTCCTACAAGAACTCAAGCTATACAACCTTAAAATATATGCAGTGGACCTACATCAAACCTTTATAGGCTCCATGATTGTCAGTTCAGTCTCTGAACCCCTATGAGCCCTGGTTAGTAGATTCTGTGGGTCATGATCTTGTGGTATCCTTGAACACTCTCTCTCCTACAATTGTTCCTCCCCTTCTTCTGCAGACTTCCCTGAGCTCTGCCTAATATGGGGCTCAAGGTTTCTGCACCTGTTTCAATCAATTGCCAGGTGAGCCTTCTCTGATGATGAGTATGCTAGTCCCAGTGTATGAGTCTGTGAGTATAGCAGAATCATTTCAGTAACTTACTTTCTCTCTTTGTTTCTCTCTCTTTCTCTCTCTCTCCCTCCCTCCCTCCCTCCCTCCCTCCCTTTCTTCCTCCCTTCCTTCCTTTGTTATTTTTTTGCCAGTAATATTTAGTTTTATCCAAGCTCTCTGGCGTATCCAGTCTGTTTCCTGTACATGCAGAGTGTGTCAGGCATGGGTTCCCTCTCAAGGAATATGTCTCAAGTTGGATCAATCATTATTTGGCTACTTCACAAGTTCTGTTCCACCTTTAAACCAGCACATCTTATAGGCAGGACAAATTGTAAGTATAAAGTTTTGGGTCTGGGTATCCCAAAGCCTCCACTTGGAGACTTATCTCCTTATAGAAGATAGCTAGTTCAGGCTCTGTAAACCTCATTACTGGGAGTATTTGCTACGGGCACTCTTGGAGACTCCAGGAAGTTTCCATTGCACTAGGTTTCTACCTGCCCCAGAAATACGGCCCCCATCCCCAATTGCAATTTTCTCCCTCAGTAATTTCTTGATCCCCTCCCTAACCTGATACCTCCAGTTCTCATCAGGACCCATCCCAATTCACGTGGTAAACTGTTCTATTTGCCCTCCCCGGTCAGATCCCTGTTTTCCCCCTTGAGCTTTCCTTGTTACTTAGCCTTTCTGGGTCTCTAGATTGTAGTTTGGTTATCCTTTAATTAACAGCAAATATCCACATATAAGTGAGTATATACCACATTTGCCTTTTAAACATTTTAACTGAACTAAGATTACATGATTTCTTCTCGCTTTCTTTCATCTAGCCCCTCCTAGCTACCAATCCTTCTTACTTCTCCTATGTCTATTTCCCACTCTCAAGTTCATAGTCTCTTGTTCATTATTTTTGCTACATATACATTTATCTCTGCATGCGTTTAGTATGTGTATATATGTACATATATTTGCAGGTAAATGTACACACACATACACACCTCTGCTAATATGAGTGGGTCCAGGACTGACAACTCTATACTGTAAGTCTTTTCATTATACCTGTGGTAAAAGTATCTACCAGTCTTTATCAAGGAATCTTCTCTCTACCATAAATGGAGGTCATCAAGAAAAATGAACAACTAGAAACAATGAAGAAATCATCAAATCATGGTGAGTTCATTCCCAAAAGATAACTTCTGAAAAATAAATGTTTTATCTATGGCTCAGGAAACATCATAAAAGAGAAAACAGAAATATTGTAAAGCCATACTGTTGATATTAGGAGCTGGTTTTGTGGTTTCAGATTGCCTCCAAATCCAGTGATGATGGTGAAGTTACCCATAGGCAACAGAGACCCACGCATCTGTTGCCATGGCAATTGTCATACATTCCCAGAGTCCGCTTGGCTTATCTCCCACCTTTACCTGAGAATGGTTAAGTCATAACCCAAATAAAAGGCAGACCCTCCTGACCTCTACCCTCTCTTTCCCCCTTAGTCTTTGTTGTAACTTTTTGCCCCTTTACCCCACAATAAACCTCTCAAGTGAAACTGCATTGACCTGCTGTGGTCTGTCCAGATGCAAGCTGTGATTCTAACACAACACATACTATTAACATTCTGATGTGAAACATTCTTTCCTAGAAATAGCTGCATAAGCAAGACTGAAACAACTATAATGTCAGTGGACATCACACGGTTCTTGGGTCAACAGGATCAAAGCTGTAAAGTTTTGTAGAGTCCTTGTCTTGTTTCTGGTATTAGAAAGACAACACAGCTTTGTAGGCTTGAGTCCATGATATTGTAGGAAGATCATACCTATCTTTTATTTTGTTGCTATATTAATTTTGTACCTAATACACTGAATTTTTTTGGTCATGAAATCATTTTTATTTTGTCAATCTTTTTCTGTATCTACTGTGAATTTTTCTGTTCTTTGTTCATTTTGCATGTGTTACCATGGTGTATCAAAATAGTAGACTTGTTTATGTTACACCTTTATGGCTTTTAGGAGTAAATATACCTTGCTTGACTGGTATAATTCTTTCATTGTAATATTGGATAAAATTGGTGGTATCTGTGTAGCTCTAAAACCAACCTGCTATTAGTATTTTAAATAAACATTAGGCTATTCTATTACTTTTTATTACATAATTTGTTTATTAGTTAAAACAATTGGTGAACATCCTTAAATGTTCTTGAAACTCAGAACTAAGAAGGGATTTTTGCTTCTCTGCTCTTCATCAGAGCAGAATTTTTGATTATCTATTAAATCTTATTTATACTTATGATGGTGTTAGAATTTCCTATTCTTTCTTATTATGATAGGTTAATTGGCTATTTCATTATGTGTTAATTTCTAGATAATCTACAGTGTTCTGCTATGAGGGGTTTTATTCGGGGGTATCATATATGCTTCATCTCACTTTGGTCTTTGCATTCTCTATTTCTCTTTCAAAAATCTTAGAGAAAGGGACTATTTATTTTGCTAAGTTTTAGACTACTTTTCATTCTCTATGTTGCTTGTTTCTGGTCTACTTTTTATTTCTCTTGTATTGATACTTTGGATTTAATTGTTTTGTTTCTGATTCCTCTAGATACAAAGTTAACACTTTATTATTTGAGATTGCCTTTGCTGTGGGGTTTTATGGTTTTTAAGTGATACGTTACTACTTACTTCTTTTCCTGATGTGCCATAAGTTTCAGTGTGCTGCTGTGTTCTGTTTTCATTTCCCTTGCATATTATAGATTATTTACTGATTTACAGAC
>JADRCD010104469.1:0-12643 GCA_019843815.1 Montemys delectorum | reverse complement strand
GGACTCCAAGTCTTGGGATGGATCTCAACCTGGACCAGTAATTGGTTGGTCACTCCCACCAATTTCTATGCTACCTTAATGCCATCACAAATTGTAGGTCAGACCTGTTGTTCCCTGGTTGGTCTCCCAGTGCCTTCAAAAATGTCTTCCTTGGGTACAGAAGATGGACAGTTCAGGTTCCATATCCTCCAATGCAAATAGTCTTTGCTAGCATCACCCTCATCAATTTCTGTGAGTTTCCTTTGACTTAGGTTTCTAGGGTCTAACTGTTCCCAGAGATGACCTCAAATTCCAGTCTTCTTCCCATGTACTCTCTCCTTCAGTCCTTGCCACACCTGATTCCTCAGGTTCCCATCCTCACTCTTCCTCTACCCACATGTAGTCCCTCCACCCCATCCAGACATGATAACAATTCAGTTTCCCCGTATTAGTGAGATTTACTTGAGCCCTACTGGTTACTTAACTTCTTTTGGGTCTGTGGATAGTTGCATGTTTATCCTTTACTTTACAGCTAATATTCACTTATAACTGAGTACATATTATTTTTGATTCTAGGTGTCTGAATTAGCTTACTCAGGATGACTGTTTCTAGTTCCATCCATGTGTCGGCAACTTTCATGCTGTTTAATATCTGAGTAATTCTCCATTGTATAAATGTACAAAATTTTCTTTATTCATCTTCAGTTGAGGAATATCTACAATGTTTCCAGTTTCTGGCTATTACAAATAACAATCCTATGAATAGCAACTGTCTTAGTAGTTCAATGAAGTTTCCTTTGGGTATATGCCAGGAGTGATATAGCTGGGTCTTGAGGTAGATAGATTTCTAATTTTCTGAGAAATCACTACATCTATTTCAAAATTAATCTAAATCATGAGAACTCTGACTCGAAAATAATTACTTTGTGATTTCTATGAAAAAAAAAAACAAACAAATTAGGAAGTGAAAATTGAGACACAGTGTATTAGATTCATATTCAATAACTAAATTTGAATCCAAATGTTTTCCTTTAATTCAAACTTTACAGTGTCTTTAAGACTCATAGAACTTGGCACATTGTAGATCATTATATTTCAGATATTCTTTTATTATAATCTCCCTGAGAAAACAATAATTACATTGAGTGATACTAGTGTGTTTCCAACAAAGCAAAAGGAAACATTCATAACAAAGAATATACATCCTTGTTTATACAGCTGCACTGTTCTTCATAACAAGTCAAATGGATTGATTAATTTCCTTCAAAAAGTAAAATGGAATAACTTCTTTCTAAAGGATAGAAGCACCTGTAAATTGAATTAACTATATCCTAGTAGAGCTTAAACCTTTTCTTAATCTTTAAGTAATTCCTCATTGAAACTTCCAACTATTCATTCATGAAAAGCCATTCTGTGTGAACTTCCCACTGACATGAGAGGTTACACTAGATAAATACTATTATCCTAGGCTTTCACAAGAGTACTACATAGATATGAATAGAAGATTCTCTTTACTTTTTTTGCATTTTTTATTATTAATTATTTTACTTATTTATATCCTAAATCTTGCTCCCTCTCCTGGTTCATCTTGCAGAGTTCTTCCCCCATGCATCAATCCCAACTGCATCCTGGAATTCCCCTTCCTTGTGACATCATGTCTATATAGGATTAGGGGCATCTTTTCTCACTGAGAACAGACAAGGAAGTCCTTGATACATATGTACCAGGGGCCAAGAACAGCACTACAGTATCTACATTGTTAACTATACTGTGCCTATAGGGGTTCACAGAGATAGGTCCACCGATAAGGGTCCACACATAAGCTGGACCTTGGCCCCCTACACATTCGTAATAAATGGGCTGCTTGTTGTACGTGTGGGAACTAAAACAAGTAGAGCAGGGTAGTCTCAGTCTATGTGCACTACCTTTGAATACCCTTCCCTCTATCTGGACTATATGGTTCAATGATGTACCTAATCCTACAGAGACTTGAAGTTTCAGGGTAGGGTGGTATCCAATGTGTTATTCTCCTTTTTTTGAAGAGAAGACAAGGGGTCTGATTAGAGTTAATTGTAAAATTGGAATTGTGAGGAGAGAAGGGGGACTTTGATTGGGATATAAATCAAATAAAACAAATCAACAAAAAAAAAGTTAGACTAAAGGAAAGAAAACATAGGAAGAAGTAGGAAAGAATGGGTGAAATTCAGAAGTATTTAGTAATACAATTATTATGGGCACAAAAGTCTGTGAAATAAAGTGCTAGACCCACAGAGTGAAAATGGGCATGAGTCTCCCCTCCCTGTATCTTGCTTGAAAATGAAGTAAACAGAAATCTGTAGGAGTAAAGACAAAATAGTGAAGTGTTGAGCCAACAATCACATGTATTTAAAGTACTCATGGTGATATCCAATGTCAATATCTTGAATATTCTGTTGCTCAACAAGCAGAATCTAAGACAAACTCTTCACATAAACCACTCTCCTAGGAAAAGCAGCCAATGATGTACAACCATATCTTTCTTCATATCTCTAAAGACCTGCCTCTACAATGAAAGGAGGAAACCCAGAGAAGCTCACAAGCACAGTGTCCTGCAACAGGAGTTTATCTTAACAAAGGACTATGAAACACGCAATCTGAGCTAACTCAGTGGAGCATGAAAGAAAGTTCCAAGGTAGGAATATTCCTCATAAATCTCAATGGAAAATAGGCAACACTTTTAAAAGAGTATTTAGGTGTATATAGATAGATTTGAATATAAGAGAAAGGTAAATGTTGCAGCATTTTCTCTGTCCAATCACATTAGGGCAGTGACAGTCCTGTGATTGGACAGGAATAGAGAGGTAGAGCTAGAGTTGGAGGTCAGGGAGGAGGAAGAGAAGGATCTGGGTCATGGAGTCAGATAATGAGGAAGAGTCAGACCCAGTGTGGTTATACAACTACACAAAGGTTTTTACAAAATAGATTAATTGGGTTTGAATATTGTCTTTATTATTTGGTTCTGAACTTATTGTATTGGCATCTTGTAAATTGTGATATTATTTTTATATTAATCTGATTGGGTATTAAAGTCTTAAGAGTCATGTATTACCTACTGGGTCCTAAGCATTAGCTAGATGAATGATTGTGGGGGTTTGTAAGGCATTGCATGTGAGCAAGATGCTGTTGCTAGCTGGGAGAAAATAGCAAGAACCTGACGGAACTTAGTGATGACATCAAACAGTACTGGCATTAGAATGTGCTCCAGAGGGAAAAGGAGTTTACAGAGTGGACTCATTTTTTTATTAGTTCCAATAATCAGGTATCAGGTGTGAAAAACCTTCTAGACAGATGCTTCAAGTTAGTTCAGATGACTCCCCAGAAAACATAGACTTTACCTGTGTCTCTAGTTTGTCTCTCTGAGATTAAATACTAAATAGTATTATTAAAAACACGTCACACAGAGAATTCAGATATTTTGATTAAAATTAAACATCAAAGCCTTCTATTTCTACTCTAGCTATCACAGTGCCAGAAAAGACTGTATAAACTTCTAAGGGAAATTAAACCCTCAATAGTCCCACCCAGCTACAAGAGCATCTATAAACTAAAAATAATTATCCCCAAGACTAAAAATATTCATAAATGTCAAATATTTTGCAATCACATATTGATGGTGGTCAACAGTTATCTAGTTGGAATTTAGCACTGTCAACAGGAGTAAAATCATGTCTGGTACTAGTAACCTAAACAGCATTCCAGGGCTAGTGTGTATTTGGACTTAGATAAGAATCTACTCCCTATACTTCATTAGACTAGTACCAATCCATACTAATTCTAAGTTCTAAGCTATATCCTTACACACACAGATAAATATGAGTGTCATCCCTTATCAGAAAATCTTCCATTTGTAGAAATATAAGTTAACAGGTTGCCACACATGGTTCAATATGAGTGTCAAAATACTTTTGGAATCCTATCCCCAGCAGATACATCTACATCACAGATCCTCCTTTTATATCTTAGGGAACATCATAGCATAGAGTGGCAGAAAGATTTTAAGAGCAGGAATAACAGAAAGACTGTCATGATCTAAATTATGGTGTGCAATGTTCTAATTCCTTTCAGATATCACAGGAAAACTGCATTCTTCATAAATAAAGAGGATTCTCTATTAATTTTATGCTTTACTCATGTGATAACCATGGATAAGAGCATACATCTTACTGTAACCTCTGATGCCAGTGGGCAGTTTATACAGAATGGGTTTTGAAGAACTTTGGAAGTTTAAATGAGTAAATTTGTCAATGAGGAAAGGTTTGAAGTCCTGGGGGACATAGTAACTCAATTCACAAATGGTTCTGGCCTTGATGACAAACATTATTTCATTTTGCTTCTTACATTTTACAAAGAACTGTACAACTGTATAAACAAAGAAGATGGTGACAACTCAACACAGTTACTTAGATATGATTTTGATTTTCTTTTGCATGACTAGAAACATCATGGTACCACCTAATGCTATTAATTTGAGTCAGAGATATTAAGGTAAAGGAATATTTGAAATACATCTATATAGTGATTTGTAAAATGCCATGAATCTAAAGACACAGTAAGGTTTGAAGTAAAGGGAGTCATTTTGATTTAATTTTAATTTGACTCATGTCAAATTCAGTTTATCAATTTTTCCTTCTTTATTTTAATATGTTTTCAAAGAATGCAAAAAGAAATCATCAGAGTCAAATTCTCATGAACTTAATCTGATTGAAAAAATATTTTCTTAAACATTATTCCACAATCTTATGATTTATCATAGCATTATTGTTTACTTTCATTTGTTTTATCCCTTCATTCAAAGTATTACGTATATTTACAGTTCTTTGATAAAAATGATTTAATGTGATGAAAACTTTTAATTGGAAGAATGACTTCAATAAGATAGATTGAGGAGATTTCTTAGGTTCACTTCTCAGTGTGTCTAATTTGGATTTCCTGGGAACAATTTGTTTCTGGAGGGTGAGTGATGAAGAAAGAATTTTTATGTGATTATTGCAACAATACAAAAAGCAAGGCCAAATTTGTCTGCCCAAAATAACAGAATTTATTATCTATGAACAAATTTCCAAGGCAAAGTGGTTTACAAACCAAATGTCAATCTATCTCAATTTGTATCATAGGTATTATCTCTATTAGAGATTCAGTTCCTTCAAAGAAATTCCATTTCCCCCAAAAAGCAAGTTTTGCAAGAAAGAATTTATTTGGCTTAGACTTTCGTTCCATGCACATCATCAAAGGAATTCAGGACAGGATTTCAAACCAGACCAGATCTTGGAGGCAAATACAAATGCAGAAGCATGGAGGTATGATATTAAGTGGTATACTTCCTCTGGCCTTAGTTTAATTTTGTTTGGTAAACCCACCGCAAACTGCCTAGGGATAGAATAACACACAGTGCACTGGGAAGTCTTATATTAGTCACTAATTAAGAACATAATTAACAGATGGATATTTTTTCCTGCTTCTAAGATGTGTTAGGATAAATGTGGCAGAGAGTTCTGGGAGTGATCAGTGACTGGTATGTCCTCTGTTCCATGCCAGGAGAGGGAACCTGCCACTGTTACTGCACAAAGAGTAAGAAATCAGAGGAAGCACAACTCTAAGACCTATTATAGAACCTAACATGAACAGAAAAATAAATGACTCCTAATGATATTTTGCTGGGCCCATAGAAAATTAATGCCGGGTCTAATTTTCGTCAGAGAAGCTTCATTCGGTATATGAAGAAAAGAGATGCAGACAGACCCTAAACTAATACAGATAGCTTAAGATTCTTTGGAACTCTTAGAATCTGCAAAATAGAGGAAGGAATGATTTTAAGACTCAGAATATTCAAGGGCACCACAAGAAATCATCCTACAGAATCTAATAGCCATGGGTCATTGCACTTCAAAGGGGCTAAATGACAGCAGTCAGGGAGTTTGCATTTGTCTGAACTAGATCTACACGATATATGTTATAGTGTTATAGCTTAATTTTCTTGTGTGACTTCTAACAGGGAGCTGGGGCTATCTCTGACAGTGCTGCAAGCCTTTGGGAATTTATCCTCATATTTGGTTGGTTTGTTTACCCTTAATAGAATGACCAAAAATGAAAGAATGGAAAGAACTGGTTTATTTGCCTTACAATTCTATAGTGCTACTTGTCATGTCAGGTCATCAAGATAGGAACCAGAACAAGCTTTTTTTTTTCTCTCTTTTTTTCTTAATCAATTAATCAAGTTAATTACTAACCTAGCTTTCTTTCAAGTTAATTGCTAAGATAAGACATTGAAAATCACAAATTAATTTTTCTTTCCTATGTGAATGCATTATTCAAACATAGGTTATACTATGGTTACAAATGGGTTAAGGAAGTCAAGAAGCTCGAAGATGCTTATGTCCTTGAATCTGATATTTGATATGATGAAAAAAAGTGTTCAGTTTAATTTTTTTGTTGTTTTTGTTTTATTTTGTTTTGTTTTTCGAGACAGGGTTTCTCTGTGTAGCCCTGGCTGTCCTGGAACTCACTTTGTAGACCAGGCTGGCCTTAAACTCAGAAATCCACCTGCCTCTGCCTCCCAAGTGCTGGGATTAAAGGCGTGTGCCACCACCGCCCGGCTTCAGTTTAATTATTTAATCTAGATTCTCCAAGTGAATGAAGAGTCAAGTCAAAAGGGCAAAGTTTATATCTGGCCTCAGGATTGCATCAGCTTCAGGAAAAGGCACATAAACATGCACATCATAGCAGGGAGATGTTAAGAGCATGCATATAAAGAAGGGCTTGGGAGAATATTTGGGAATACAATCAAGCATTAAAACCATGGTTGTTAATATATTGAGTGAAATCCATAGAACCACCAACCAAAGAGTACCATACATGTAGGGACCCATGGCTCCAGCAGCATATGTAGGAGAGGATGGCCAAGTCAGTCATCAATGGGAGGAGAGGCCCTTGGCCCTGTGAAGGTTCTATGACCCAGTGTAGAGGAATGCCAGGGCCAGGAAGCAGGAGAGGGTGGGTTGGTGAGCAGGGGAAGGGGGGGAAGGAACAGGGTTTTTTTGTTTGTTTGTTTTCATTTTTATTTTTATTTATTTTTTTTTCTTTTTTTTGGAGGAGAAACTGGGAAAGGAGATATCATATGGCAGGTAAATAAAGAAAATGTCTAATAAAACACAAAGAAAAAAAAGAAATATCAAACTAAAATATCATGGAATCATCAGTGTCTTCATCCCTGGGTAAATATGCAAAGGGGGGGCTATTCCTCTGTATCAATATTTGCACATCATGCTTTATGTTCACCATGTTTACAAGAGTAAGGAAACAGAATATATCAAAATGTCCATCACCTGAGTAACACAAAATAAAATGTAGTAAATGTTGACAATATAAAATTACTAAACACAAAAAATTTAATTTATAGAATTTTCAGGCAAATGGAAAGAGCTTTAATAAATTATCCCGAGTGAAGTTTCACAGGCAAAGAAAGATAAAGGCAAGTATTTCTTTCTCATGGTGATATTGGCTTATGTATTATCTATGTTCAAAGTAGAGTAAATGTGGAGGAAGCCAGTTTACTACAAATGGAATACTGGAAGGGGATGCATTAATTATGGTAGAATAATAGAACATGTGTAAAATTAATTGAGATCAAAACCATTCACTGTTAAATTGGTGTAGGAAAAGATATAGGAAACAAAAAGTCCTGTGGATTCTGATTTATATAGATTAGCATCCTTTCCTCTCTGCATCTTCCATGCTGGCTGAGTCCTATAGGGCAAGGTAAGCTGCCCTGACCAGTATGGTATACCCTCTGGAACTCCTTTCCAACTGTACCTCTCCAGCCATCTCCACCAGACCTGTGGATCCTGAATCATATAAGTTAGCCTCTCTTCTCATATTCATTACCACCTGCTTGCTGAATTCTCTGGGGCATGTGCCCAGGCATAACTCCATTCTGCCTCCACCTTAATACCTACCTTTATTGGACCTTTTTTTCTTGAAAAATTCAAACCTGCTATATCCTGGACTATATATATCTGCTAAAAGGGAATCATACTGTCCAAGGATACCCATCAGATTTCTGCCATACCAATACCATTGATAAACACCAAAACCATCAATATCTATCAAAACAGAAGCATCCAAGGACCAAAGTCATTGAGATGGGTAGATACCTCAAAATAACACGATCAAGAAAAGATAGCTTTAAACAACTTCAGAATATCTTAATACAACCAAAGTACAAGAGAATGACTTTAAATACAATCTTATAGAGATGATAAAGTGCTTTAAGCAAGAAATGAATAAATCACTTAAGGAAATATATGAAAACAGTCAAGCAAGTAGATGCCTATAAAGAAGAAACAAATAATTCCCTTAATGCTATATAGGTAGATACAATTAAGCAGGTAAAGGAAATGAATAAAATGGTTGAAGACCTGAAAATGCAAATACAAGCTTTCTTAGTTAAGGCTTTACTGCTGTGAATAGACATCATGATCAATATAAATCTTTTAAGGACAACATTTAATTGGTGCTGACCTACAGGTTCAGATATTCAGTCAATAATCACCAAGGCAGGAGCAGGGTAGTATCCAGATAGGTATAGTACAGGCAGAGTTGAAAGTTCTACATACTCATCTGAAGGCTCCTAGAGGAAGACAAACTTCCAGGCAGATAGGGTAAGGGTCTTAAGCACACATGCACAGTAGAACACTTACACCAAAAAGGTCAGGCTTCCTAATAGTGTTACTCCCTAGGCTAAGCAGATACAAGCCATCATAAAGAAATAATGAAACCACAAACTGAGGGAATCTTGAAGATGGAAAACATAGGGAAGTGTACAGGAACAACAAATATAAGCATCACTAACTGAATTTAGGAGATAGAAGAGAGAATCTCAGACATTGTGGGGCAGTGAGTAGTTCTGACAGCCAGAGTCCCATAGAGCAGAGCCACCTTGAACCCTGGAGACCTACTGAGCATTTGCTCAAAGGGACAGAAGGCAGTCAGTGAATTGCTTCTGAGACCATGGCTCAGATTTCAGCCCAGACCCCTCACAGCTGCCCCTGCAGGAGATGTGTGCTCTATCAGGCAGACAATGCCTCAAGCTCCCAGCATTCTAGCTGGACCTTACACACAGTCATCTGACCACAAGCCAGGCATGCCACACCCCATACAATAAAAGGGGTGGTTTGCCCCTTCCTCACTCTCTTGTTCTCTCTCTTCTTCTCTTGTTCTCTCATTCTCTTGTTCTTTTCTCTCTCTCTTTTGTTCTCTTGCTCTCTTACTCTTCCCCTCCTCTCTCTTACCTCTAACTCTTACCCTTTGCTCTCTCTCTCTCTCTCTCTCTCTTTCTCTTTCTCTCTTGTTCTCTCTTGTTCTCTTCTTTTCTCTCTTCTTCTCACTCTCTTGTTTTCTTCTCTTATCCCTCTTGCTCTTACTAACTCTTACCCTCTTGCTCTCTCTCTTCTCTCTGCTCTTTGTTCTCTTCTCCCTCTTCTCCTTTTTCTCTCCCTTTCTCTCCTTTCTCTCCTTTCCTTCTCTCTACTTAACCAGCATATCCTTCCTACAATAAAATAACTCATTCATACATTGCCTCCGTTTTAATTAAAGCGGCATGCAGCAAACAGGTCAGCCCCTGGAGGAAAGAGAGAGACCTGGGCCTCAGCACCAGGCCCCCTGCCACCGGGGAGAGAGAGAGCCTCAGCAGGTCAGGCCTGGCCCGCAGCCCAGGCCCCTCAGTTTTTTGAACAACAAAATATGAAAGATAAAATAGAAAAAAAAATTGATGGACAAGTCAAATAAAATTTTACAACTAAAAAGTTGCTGGTACAAAACATCCATCTGAGAAACTATGAAAGGACCTAACCAAAGACTAATAGGAATAGAAAAATTTGAAGATTCTGAGCTCCTAGGCCCAGAAAATACTTTCAACAAAATAATGGAAGAAACCTTTCCCAACATAAAGAAAGTGATGCCTATAAACATACAAGAAGCCTATAGAACACCAATTATGCTGGATAAGAAAAGAAAATCATCCTGCCACATCCGAAGGCAAGTTCTACAAAACAACAAATAATAATAATGGTAATAATATTAAAAATGGCAATATAAAAAAGGTTTAACAGACATCTGTACAATATTTCACCTAATCACAAGAGTATGTTTTCTTCTTAGTACCTAATGGACACTTCTACAAAGATCATATAGTAGGTCACAAAGCAAGCCTCAACAGATACAGGAAAATTGAAATACTGCACTGTGTCTTATCCGACTAACATGGATTAAAGCTGGACTTCAACAACAACAGAATATCATAAATCCTAGACACTCATGGAATTTTAAAAATTCTCTACTCAATAATCTGTGGGTCAGGGAAGAAATTAAGAAAGAAGTTTAAGACTTTCTAGAATTGACTGAAAATGAGGGCACAATGTACCCTAAATTATTAGATACCCTGAAAGCAGGGCTAAATGGAAAGTTCACAGCATAAACTGCCTCCATAAAGAGATTAGAAATTAGAAAGTTCTCATACTGGTAATTTAAAACTATACCTGAAAGTTCTAGAAAAAAAGGAAGTAAGCACACAAAAGAGGTGTAGAGAGCAGGAAATAATCAAAATCGGGGCTGAAATCAATCAATTAGACACTAAGAGAGAAATAAAAAGAACAAAACGAAACTAAGAGCTGATTCTTTGAGAAAATAAAAAAGATATACAAACCTTTAGTCAAACTTACCAACAGACAGAGAGGCAGTATCCAAATGAACAAATACAGAAATGAAAAGGGAGACATAGAAATCAACAATGTGGAAATTTAAAGAAACATTAGGATTTACATCAAAAGCCTTTATTTCAGAAAATTGGAAAATCCTAAGGAAATGGATATTGTCTACAAAGATAACACTTAGAAAAGATAACACTTACCAAAGTTAAATCATGATCAAGCAAACTATTTATAGAGCTCTATATTCCCTAAAGAAGTAGAAGTAACTATAAGTCTACCAATGGAAAAAGGACAGGGTCAAATGCTTTTAGGGTAGAATTTTACCAGACTTTCAAAGAAGATCTAATACCAATATTCCTTAAACTCTTCCAAAAAATAGAAACAGAGGAACACTGACAAACTCATTGTATGGAGTCACTGTCACACTGATATCTAAAACACATAAAGACCTAACAAAGAAAAAATACTTTGGACTGATTTCTCTTATGAGCATTGATGTAAAACTACTCAATAAAATACTCACAAACTGAGTCCAGAAACATATCAAAAATATCATCCACCATAATCACATAGGCTTTATTCCAGAAATGTAGGAATGGTTCAATATACCAAAATCCATGAAATTAATTCTCAACATAAACAAATTGAAAGAAAAAATTATATGATCTTCTCATTAGATGAATAAAAACACTTTTACAACATCCAATATCTCATCATGTTATAATCTTTAGAGATATCAGGGATACAAGACTCACACCTAGCCATAATAAAAGCAATATACAGGAACTGAATAGCCAATGACAAACTAAATGCAGAGAAACTCAAATTAATTCCACCAAAAATAGAGAGAAGACGTTACCCACTCTGTCCCTATCTATTCAATATAGTGCTTGAATTTCTTGCCAGAGCAATAGGAAAACTAAAGGAGATCAAAGCCATACAAGGAAGAAGTCAAAGTAGGACTATTTGCAGATGATAAGGTGATATATATATATATGCAATCTCAAATACCCTAACAGAGAACACCTACAGTTGATAAACACCTTCATTAAAGTGACTAGATTCAAAATTAATTCAAAGAAATCAGTAGCCCCTCTTCATACATGTGATAAACCAGATGAGAAGAAAATTAGGGAAACAACACTCTGTAAAATAGTGAATAATGTAAAAAACCATGGTGTAACCATAAAGAAGCAAATAAAAGATATATACATGAGGAAGTTCAAGTCCATGAATAAAGAAATTGAAGAAGATATCAGAAGTTGGAAAGAAATCACACTTTTGGGAAGGTAGGTGTAATATAGTGAAAATGGTTATCTAACCAAAAGGAATCTGCATATTCAATGCAATCCCAATCAAAATCCCCACACAATTTTTTGTAGAACTTGAAAAAGCAATGGCCAAGTTCGTATGATAAAACAACAGCTGCAAAAAACCAGAAGAGCCAATACAATCATGAGCAGTAAAAGAACTTCTGGAGAAATCACCATCCCTAACCTCAAGCTTCACTACAGAGCAATAGTGATAAAATATGCATAATATTGGTAAAGAGATACACTGTTCAATGGAATAGAATCAAAGATGACTAAATAAACCTACTTAATTATGGACACTTAAATATTCTTAAAGAAGCCAAAACTTTACAATGGAGAAAAGAAACCATCTTCAATAAATGTTGCTGGTCTAACTGGATGTCTACATGAAAAAGAATGCAAATTGATTCATATTTATTATCCTGCACAAAACTCAAGTCTGAATGGATCAATGCACTCAACGTAAAACCAGAAACACTATATCTGTTAGAAGTGCAAGTAGAAATACCATTAAATTTGTTGGTACTGGAGACAATCTCCTGAACAGAACACCATTTGCTCAAGCTGTAAGATCAACAATTGATAAATGGAACCTCATGAAACTCAAAA
>JADRCD010104463.1:0-21413 GCA_019843815.1 Montemys delectorum | reverse complement strand
TTAGTGAAATCTCTTCAATTTCAATTCTCAGAAAATTATTTCTATTTCTATTTTAATGGAAAATACTGGAATCTCTTGTGTGAGATTTTACTTTTCAAAGTAAAACAGCTTTAATTCTCTTCATTTGTTGCAACACTGCTTTCCTGTCTGTGCTCAGTAACAGCTCAAATCATTGTACCCAGGATTTTGTTTTATATTCCCCTTCACCAGCAGAGACTGTATTCACACGATGTTTTTTGTCTCCCTGCTATATTCTAAAAAGTTTTCACATAGTACATTTTTTTTCCAATTTAATTATTGACAGAATATCTTCATACATCTTGCAAGTTGAGGCATTGATTAACTTTGTTCTTGACTATGTTTTTCTAGGATGCTTGCTTCACAAATAGCTTCAGAAGAGAGATAGCATCTCCCTCTGGTGAAAAGAGGACATTTCCTAGTAGCATAATGACTATACTGCCTTCTTTCAAGATAAAGGTCAGCAAACTTAGAGACCCTCCTAACAGATTCCCTAAGCGTTTTCTTCTTTTTCTGTAATTAAATCTACTGGATGTCACACATCTTGCCTGAATGTCTTCACTTTGCTCTCTGGGAGTAGGGGCTCAGAGAGCAAACACAAATTCTGATACTTCGTTGATGCAATTTTCAGTAAGAATTAATAAACTTTTGGTGACTTACCTCTCTGTATCAAAATTATAAGCTCACACATAAACCAAATTCTCAGATTCCTCCTTAGAACTTTCCTTCAAGGTTCCAATTCACTTTCTTTCCTCAAAACTGAATTATCAAAGGGTATCCAATGTGCATTACTTTTATTTCTTCATGTGTCACTTACTCCTTATCCTTAACAAAAGAAAATGCTACTTTTACAATTTCATTATTGAAGTGTGTTTCTTTTTTATTATTAATTGATTAATTATTTATTTAATCAGATGGTGGGACTCCTCTGTGTATCTTCTCATCCTGACATATCAGGTCTCTGCCTGATTAGGTGCATTCTTTCCCTTTGAGACCAGAGGAGGCAGCCATAGATTCTAAGTTGCATGTCTTTAATGACAAGAACTCCTCCTTCCCTTGTGAACCTAGCAATGCTATTCTCTTTAGTGTTTCTGTGCCATGGGCTTAGTTGATCATTTTTTTAAAAAAACTATAACTGTTCTTCCAGTTCCTGACTCCTTTTATGTCACAGCTAGTGGCTTCTCTTTCAATAGCTTTAGCACGATCATAACTCTAGTTCTAAGTGAAAGTAATTTAAGCTTTCTAATGAATAATCTTTGATAACTCATTAGCAACTTAATATTTCCAGCTAGACCTGTACTTCATAGTGTAATTTCTTTAAGCCCCATTGCCATTCATTATATGTTGATGATTCTTGTATAAGTATCTTTGTTGTCAGCCCATCTAGCACACGGTAAACAAAGTCATATACTTTTGGACTTGAATCAAATTACAGCAGTTTTGAAAAGAGTGATTTTATAATTGATTCTCTGAATAAAGGATTCCATGTATAATTATTCAACTAGCAATTAACTATAATTATTGACAACAAATTGATTTACAGGGAACATCTACAGAATTTTTTGTACTACTGGTATCACAATAATTTCTATAAAATGTACTTTGCATGAAGTATTATAAGCAATCTCTATATATGTGAGCTATTAAGCGATGAATACTGGTACATAAAAATTCTAAGAAATATAAGGCTTAGTTTCTACAAAATACAGTTTTTTTTCAAATTTCAACATGAGAAAATATTCTTGATTTTGAATAATTATGTTGAAAGTTTCCACAATTGTAAATCAAGGTAGATTTCCATTTTTCATTTCAAACATTTGTGTAAATGTATTTATTCATTTACTCAAGAAAATTGATTAACATCAATGGTTTAAAAGCTCCTGTAGAGCAATGAATGCCATCACATATACAAATGGGAAAATATTTATCAATTATATATTTGGCAGAGGATTAGTATGAAGAATATTTAAATAATACTAAGTTTCAAGGAAATAACTCAATTTAAATGTAGTATATAACTGATCAGAGAGTTACAAAGATAAAAGACAAATACCTGAAAAACACTTAAAAATGATTAACTTCTTATCCATCAGAAAAATTAACACTACTTTGAAATTATATTACCCCAGTCACAATGACCAAGATTAATAAAACAGCTTTCAGTATATGGATAAAAATATGGGAGAAGGGGAACACTTATCTACTGGTAAGTTCAAGCAGATGCAACTTCTATGAAAATTAGTGGATAGGTTCCCCAAAATGTTAAAAATAATTTATATCATTATTTTATGCATCACATATCTGCTCAACTACATTTAGTAGTCCTCTATTCTTAATAACCAGAAATTGGAAATATGACAGATAGCCATCCACTGAGAATTAGATAATAAAATATGATGTATTTACAAAACAGATTATCATTCAGATGTTAAGAAAAAAAATGAAATGGTGAAAATTTCAGGTAAATAGATGTAGGTAGAGACAAATATCCTGACTAAGGTAACCCTGACTGAGAAATATAAACATCACATATCTTCTCCTATATGCAGGAGAAAATGTATGTATGTATGTATGTATGTATGTATGTATGTATGTATATAGATTTTCATCTTTCAGTATGTATGTTTCAATTCAAATAATGACAGAAGTTAAGTAGTTGATAAGGTTCCATGGGGAAGGGATCTTTCAAGAAAAGGTAATTAGGGATAATAAAGGGTAAATAAGGGTAAATAAAGAGATAAAAGGGAAACTACTCTTTACTTATCTGTTCATTATTTGGAGTGAGTTTGACGAAAAAGCTATATCTGTGTCCACTTTAGGAAGTATCAATTGGGTTAACGAATAAAATAGCTGTATATTCCTAATTCAAATCTTTTTGCAGTGAGGATCCAAAATGTTTTTGTTTCAGAAAGCAAAAATGCCAAAATAAATATGTAATAGTGTGGTCCTGTAGTAAGGAAAGGTAATGTTAAACTTAGAAATTAGGATGAGAAAAAAAATTTTTTAAAAATCTCCACAAAAACCAAGAGGCCATTTTCATTTGTGTCTTATGTATTCTGCTGTTTACTTTCTTGGTGTTTAGGTTTTATTTAGTTGTTGTTGTTGTTGTTCTTTTTTATATTCTAGCTATTGACCCTTGCTATATGAAGTTATAAAGAATAAATACAAAAACAAATTTGTTTTCTGACAAATCTAGATATTTACCAAAGTATTCTCTTTTCAGTCTCCATTTTCTTGCCTTTGCCTGCTGGAATAAGTCAGCCTTCTTTCTCAGACCTGGGCCACTTTGACTGTCTTCAAACCCTCACTGTGATGAAGTTTTATGTTCTTACCATCTCTTAAAGACTTCAGGGCCATTCGGGGGACAAGGTAAGTGACCCAGAATAGTCTTCCCAACTCTCTAATTTTAGAGGAGTCTCAGGGATGCAAACTGTTACAGGTTCGGGTGTGGACCTCCTTGAGAATGGAGTTGAAGTTCTCCCTAAAGACAGAAGGGAAGTAGACATTGGTAACAAGACATGTTGAAATGCAGTTCTTGGAGTGTGCAGTACAGTCAGCTTTTGAAAATGATTCCTCCTATACATCTTTGTGAAATGGTAGCTGTGTCCCTTCCTGGTATCACTGAAAAAGTCTGTATTCAAATCAGGCTTGCCAAAAACAATATTGCTTTTGATGATAATTGAATGAATTTCTGACAGTATGTAGAAAAAAAGCCACTTTACTTCTAGATATAGCATAGCAGAATATATTACAAAATATTTATACTACAAAATATAAAATTTGATTTATTCAAACATGAATTTTGCATCCACTAATGTTAAGTCATTTTAAACTTGAATTAATTCATTATTTTAAAAAAATTGATGAAAAATTACAAAATTCCCCCTAATCTTCTTGTCCCCAAACTAATTTTTCAGTATGAATAGTATGAATCAAGACAGGAGAAATAGCATTTAATTAGTATTTGCATGAATTTTCAAGCTCAGTTTTCAAGATTATATTCAGTAAATTTCATTCTCTCAGTTTGTGGAACCAGTTGAAAGAAACAGAACACTTTACAGACACTGTTTCAATTAAGCTAACCTGACAAATTTGGGATTTAATAGATACACTAGCCTCACAAATTGAGGTTTCTGTTCCTATAGGCATTTTACTCTGCTTATTCAGCTTATATATGTGAGAATAGCCTACTGCCAGTCTGCTCATTTTCAAATACATATATCTCTTGGGAGTTTGACTCAAGCATTCATACACATAATCACTCATTTTCTTTTCAAACATAAGAATGCCAGTCATGTTTTACTATTAATATAATATATGCCTACCGTCATTTGTACAGTGAAAGATCTTTAAATCATCTACTACATCTGTACATCTCTGTACTTCTCAGAATTTGTTACAAAGATCCAAATTACTGGAAGACTACTGCTTCAAATTGTCTAAGTTATATGATCAGCTTCTTTCATTCTTGGCTCCCCCAAATCAATGGCTAAAACTACATCTTGTAGAATTACAAAGGTCACATAGCATTTGCATTACGGGTGATAATAATATCACTAGCTACTTTTCTAGCAGTAAATGGAGTTTCCGTTGTTCCTTTTATCACATCATGACTAAGAAGGTAATTTTGATTGGCAGGAGGCACAGATAGTATTACAACAGAGAACTTACAACTCTCTGGGTTGTCTTGGAGAATACTGAGATCAGTTTTCATTAAAGAGCAACTTGTCAATTGAAGGTGAGCTTTGTAAGCCTCCATAGTGTATATGAGTAAATAACGAAGTAGCTTTTATCACACACTCCTGTAATTTCATGAAAACTGGGACATGTGTAAATATATAGAACTACTGTGCTGCAAAGCTGCTTTAGAAACCCCACTTTGCTTACTGTCCTCTTCACTTTTATCCTCAACTTTTGCCACTTTTAAGTAAAACCAGGCATATCAATCTGCCATTTTACATTACTATTTTGTACTAACCATTTATTGATGTAGTTTGTAAGCCATGTGCATGTGTCAGAGTGAAAATATACAGGCACATGACAATTTGCAGGAACCAGTTATCTCTTCCTACCATGTGGGCTCTGGGAATTCAACTCTGATCTTCATGTTGTTCAGCAAATTCAAGTACCTACTGTGACATCTCACCAGCCACATATTAGTGTGTTTGAGAAAATATCCCATTCATTACCTACTTAACGTGTCCAAGCTGGTGTTTGATAGCACCCATATATATCACAGTGAACTGATTTCTTCTGATTCTCCACAACAGAAATAATAGTACACTATACTAACTTACTGCTATTATGTCTATTTTTTTTAAATAAAAAATGCAATCTAGTTAAGAAAGCAGTCCCTACTCATCAGTAAAAAATCATACATTTCAGACAGATTGTTCAAGTACAGTTATCTGAAATGACTTATTCAGTTTTAGACTTGTCTACTGGTCTCAGAACCTTACCATAGCTTCCTCATAAAGCCATTGATTAATTTTATTCTTTGAGAACCTCATATATTATATTATTGATATTTTCTTTCCTGTCTTCTAACTTCTCCTATAATCTACCTCATTCTCTGTCTATCTCTCAAAAAGGAAAGAAACAGAAAGAAAGAAAGAAAGAAAGAAAGAAAGAAAAGAAAGAGAGAAAGAGAGAGAAAGGCCACAAAAACATTATATCAAAGATGTGTTCTTAAAAGAAAAAACTCCTAAGGATGGTCCTTCCCTGGAATATGGTCAATATATTGACCTTGTGGCAATCTCAGGCATGCTGTCATATTATCTGAGTTACTATATGCATCTATCATTTTAGGTCAGGAAAATTTTGTTTCCTTAAAACTGTTAACTCCCTCTCTTTCTCATATTATTTCTACCTCTTCTACTTCTTCTTTATAGATTCCTGAGCCTTGAGGGGGCAGGCTTAATAAAGACATCAGATTAAGAACTGAGCACATCAAAATCTCTCATTCTATGTATGTTATTCATTTTGGTTCTCTGTGTTAATTACCATCTAATGAAGAACCTTCTCTGATGGAATGAGCAGTGCCCTGAACTATGATTATAACTGTAGAGAGCTGTCTGAACCATGCCCTGAGATGGCGCTGGCTTCCGCTCCTTGCTGGGGTGCTAGAGTGATAAATAACTCCTTATTTGGCTGTGTTTGTTGGCCTGGCTTGCTTCCACATTTGCCATCCTATTTGCACATTCCACGTGGCCTCGTGTGATAGGCTTGGCATAGAGCATTTAAGGGCCTGGGGTGTTCCCCTCAGGGTCAGAAGTCAGAAATTAGAAGTCAGAAGAATGTTCAAGGTTCCTGAATAAACTGCTTTAAGAAGAGCCCTCAGGTTTCGTCTTCCTTGCTGGTCGAGGCGGTCGTGACAAAAACAATAGATCACAGAAAGTCAAATACTGCTATATTAATTTACCAAACTAATATTAGTCAGTTTTCCCCCTTGGGCCCAAACCTATATAGTTTCATGATTTTTGGCCTCATTAAGTGTATCCAGTATGGGTTCCATCTCAAGGACTGAAAATTTAATCCAATTTTTAATATGTTGCTCTTCTAACACTCTCCTAACCTTATGGACTGAACATAAGTAGCAAGCAGGATTCATAGAAGGATGAGACTGGTGATTACTTTTCTCCTCTAGTAGCTTGTACAGCACCTTTCAGTACTATGAATGCCAGATAGGAGGAATGAGGATTCCAATTGAGTACTATGTATATTGCACTGGGTTTTATTACATTGGTAGGCAGTGTCTTCAACAGTAGGATCTCACCATCAGGTAGTGAGGAATAGCTGATAGCATCACCAAGAGTCTATAAGTATTTGGAAGGACAGTGATTCTTTATGGACAATGAATCCAAAAAAATTGCAACCCATCCCTGCTGCTGTGGGTTTTCTTTCATAGCATAGTATATCTCTTTGGTGTTTGTCTACCTCATCATGTAGTAACTTCATCTAGTTTCTTTTATCTGTGTATGAATTTATGAAGCTTCTATAGTAGTAGGTTACCATATGCTATTCAAAACATTTTTAGCCTGCTCTTCTCTTTACATTTCCTCCTCTACCCTGCCTCTCATATCTCACTCTTGTAATCCGTTTGTTCTAATCTCCTCTCTATCCTGAAATAAGATTATATTCTATTTCACCTTCTGAAGATTCCCTCCTCCTTCGTTGTTCCTTACTAGCTAACTACCTAACTAGTATGTGGTTATATATCACACATTCTTTGTCCTTACCTCACTCAGGCTCTTTGTTTCTAGCTTTATCCATTTACCTGCAAATTCAGGAGCTGCGATGTAGTTGTGTCCTTATGGGCTCAGTTCCCTATAATCATTTTTAAATTTATTTTACTTATTTTTTATTTTATGTGCATTGACATTTTTCCTGGATGGTGTCTGTGTACAGCTGTCAGATCTTGAAGTTACATATAGTTGTGAACTGCCTGGTGTGTGGTGGGATTTGAACCTGAGTCCTCTGGAAATGCTCTTATCCACTCAGCCATTTTTATGGTGTCCAGTTATAGTCTTCTAAGATAGTATCCATTTGCTATAAAAAATGCTTTGTTGATGATGGGTGATAACTACACTTATCTGTGTTTATAAGGATAAGCTCTAGAGTATAGTAAAGAATTATACCAGTGTAGTAAAATGGCAGTAGTAGATTATTTTCTAATATTTATGGCCTTCCTAACCCTGAGAAGCTATCTAGTTTTCCAGTTGCAGACATTGTTTCCCTTCTGTTCAATAGGCCTTAAGTCCATTTAGATACTGTCTAGTTGCCACTGTCATGTGAGTGCCTCTTGTTCTTCTTCTATGCCTATCTTGCCATTGTGGTAATTGTCTATTTTGTAGGTGTTGCTATGTCCTGTTGCTATGAAGATCAATCAACTGTGTTCATTCTTTGGCAGGTTGGATAGTATTTTCAGAAACCATAGAAGCTACACAACAGAGAAAGGCTTTAATGTCAAATGTAGTCGAATCATCTGAGTCCTGTGTCCTAAATATATAGTATCTTCTGAAAAATATGTCCACCATTAACATAGGAGAGGCAACCAAAGCTACATCTACAATATGTATTGTTTTGGGAGTCACATGGAGTATATTGACTTCCTTTGAGAGAAAGATTGTTGTGCCTAATATGTAAGTTTTGTTAGTCTAGGTTCTTTCATAAGTCTGTGACTCAACTTTTTAAAGAACTAGATACACACATATATACACACATACACACATACTCATACACATATGTCTATATACATATGTGTGTTATATGTGATTTTAAGTAAATATAAAATAACATGATTCTCTAAGCATTTATTAAACATCCTTGTTATTACTTGCACCTTGTCCCTCCTTCTCCTATATTGACCTCCATTGCTCTCCCTTATTTGGAGTTGCCTGCCTGCTGTTCTGTCTACCACTCTATATCATTTGTATCGTCTCAAACCCCAATTTTCCCATTATACTTTCTTGGCTTAATCCACATTGAATACAACGTGAGGATTTTACACTGTACATGTAATGTTTTTCTCTTTGTCTGGATTGCCCACATAACTATAATATTTTCTAGCTCCATCCATTTGCTTACAATTTTCCATATACATAATAAATGTAAATAGAAAAAGGACATGACTGTTGCTAGAAATTGTGGAAAAGAATGTTTGTTGTACATATAACAAAGAGCATAGCCAGAGGCAGAGACATCTTAGAGAGTCAAAGTAAACAGGGCCCCTGAGCTGGGCTAAGCTAAGAGAGAAGGGAAGAGAAAGGTGAGAGCTAGGAGACCAAGAAGCCAGGAGGGAAAATGGTTCTGTAACCAAAATGACTGTAATATATAGGGAATGGAGGAAGGAAACTCCAGCCCCTGGGCTGGAAAGGTTTAGAGTAGGGGCAGAGAATGTCAGCCCAGATGGTGGCCAGATCTATTTTAGTGTTAAATAGGCACCCCTGTTAGCTATTTGTTCAGGGTTTGAGACCTAATATCTACAAGTAAGCAAACAAGACTCAACAAACTGTATGCTTGCATAACCTTACACACACACACACACACACACACACACACACACACACGGACTAAAGTTAACCTATTAGCCCTATTTACCAAAGGACAGATAACTTCCTGGAATGCTGATTGCTGTTTTTCCTGTAAACTAGTAAGTCATGAGTTTTACTTTTTTTCCTTAGAGAACATTTTTATTAGATAATTTCTTTATTTACATTTCAAATGTTATCCCCTTTCCTCATTTCCCCTATGAAAATCCCCTCCCTCTTTCCTCCTCCCCACTGCTCATCAACTCACCCACTCCAACTTCCCTGTCCTGGGATTCCCCTACACTGGGGCATAGAGCCTTCACAAGACCAAGGGACTCTCCTCCCAGTGATGCCTAACAAGGCCATCCTCTGCTACATATGTAGCTAGAGCCATGGGTCCCTCCATGTGTACTCATTGGTTGGTGGTTTAGTCCCTGAGAGATCTGGGGATACTGGTTGTTTCATATTATTGTTCCTCCTATGGGACTGCAAATCCTTTCAGCTCCTTCAGTCCTTTCTCTAACTCCTCCATTGGGAACCTTGTGCTCATTCTAATGGTTGGCTGAAAGCATCTACCTCTGTATTTGTCAGGCACTGTCAGAGTTCTCAGGAGACAGCTATATCAGGTTTCTGTCAGCAAGCACTTGTTGGCATTCTTAATAGTGTACGGCTTTGGTGATTGTTTATGGAATGGATTCCCAGGTGTCACAATCTCTAAATGGCCTTTCCTTCAGTCTCTGCACCACACTTTGTCTCTGTATCTCTTCCCATGGATATTTTTTCCCCATTCTAAGTATGGATACTTTGGTCTTCTTGAGCTTCATGTGGTCTGTGGATTGTATCTTGAGTATTCCAAGCTTCTGGGTAATATCCACTTACCAGTGAGTACATACCATGTGTGTTCTCTTGTGACTGAGTTACCTCACTCGAGATGATATTTTCTGGTGAGAAGTCTGATGTAATTCTCATAGGCCTGGCTTTATATGATACTTGACCTTTTTCCCTTACTGCTTTTAAAATTATTTCTTTGTTTAGTGCATTTGGTGTTTTTATTATTATGTGTCAGGAGGAAAGAAATCAGGAGTCATAGATGCAAACATCACCAACAGAATACAAGAGATAGAATAGAGAATCTCAGGGGCAGAAGACACCATAAAAAACATTGACACAACAGTCAAAGAAAATGCAAAAAGCAAAAAGCTCCTAACCCAAAACATCCAGGAAATCCAGGATGCAATGAGAAGACCAAACCTAAGTATAATAGTTATAGCAGAGAGTGAAGGCTCCCAAGGTAATGGGTCAGTAAATATCTTCAAGAAGAAGGTAGACCAAAGTGTGGATACCTCTTTCCTTCTTAAAAGGTGGAACAAAATACCCATGGAAGGAGTTGCAGAGACAGACTATGGAGCAGAGACTGAAGGAAGGACAATCCAGAGACTGGTCCACCTGGGTATCCTTCCCATATTCAATCATCAAATACAGACATTATTGTGGATGCCAGCAAGAGCTGGTTGACCTGATATTGCTGTCTCCTGAAAGGCTCTGACAATACCTGACTAATATAGAAGTAGAGGCTCACAGCCATCCATTGGACTGAGCACAGGGTCCCCAATGAAGGATCTAGAGAAAGGATCCAAGGAGTTGAAGGGTTTGCAGACCCTTCAGACGAACAAAAATTTGAACTAAGTAGTACCCTCAGAGCTTCCAGGGACTAAACCATCAACCAAAGAGTACACATGGTGGGACTAATGGCTCCAGTAGCATATGTATAGCAGAGGATGGCCTAGTCGATCATCAAGGGTACCCTTGGCCCTGTGAAGGTTCTATACCCCAGTGTAGGGGAATGTCAGGGCCAGGAAGTGGGAGAGGGAACAGTGTGTTTTTTTGTTTTTTGTTTTTTTTTTGTTGTTGTTTTTTTTGTTTTGTTTTGTTTTGTTTTTTTTCAGAGGGGAAATTGGGAAAAGAGATATCATATGATATATAAATAAAAAAATTTATTAAAAATGTTATGAAAAAAATGCAAAGCTTCAGCAGCAGGGCAGTGGTGGCACACACCTTAAATCCCAGCACTTGGGAAGCAGATGCAGGCAGATTTTGAGTTCAAAGCCAGCTGATCTACAAAGTGAGTACAAAGACAGCCAGGGCTACACAGAGAAACCCTGTCTCAAAAAACAAAACAAAACAAAACAAAACAAAACAAAACAAAAATTACAAAGCTTCTATAAAGAACAGGATACTGTCAATAGGACAAAATCGGCAACCAACAGATTGGGAAAAGATCTTTACCAACCCTATATGCAATAGAGGGCTAATATCCAATGTATACAAGGAACTCAAGAAGTTAGACTCCAAAGAACCAACTAACCCTATTAAAAATGGGGTACAGAGCTAAACAAATTATTCTCAGCTGAGGAATACCGAATGGCTGAGAAGCACCTAAAGTCATGTTTTTAGTTTGTAAGCAAGGTTGGTTGTCCTATCTGCACAGGCTATACTTGATCACACACAGGCAGGAAGTGCATCAGTATGTAAACTTGCCCAATTGAACATAAGAGTGAAGTACCCTAACCTTATGCCTTAAGTCTTTATGAGGACCTTCCTATCTTAATTCAGCTCTATTCTCTGGGAAGACCAGGTATGCACTGACCAGTGTCTATTGTCCTGGTCAGTAATGAATTGGATAATTGTAGACTTAGTCTTCTCTTAATTTTCATGTTTAATAGGGGCTGGAGTTAGGATATAGGATTAACTATTATAATTCTATTTTAATTAAAAGTGTATTAAAAATAAAGTTAGAGCTGGGCGGTGGTGGCGCATGCCTTTAATCCCAGCACTTGGGAGGTAGAGACTGGCAGATTTCTGAGTTTGAGGCCAGCCTGGTCTACAGAGTGAGTTCCAGGAGAGCCAGGGCTACACAGAGAAACCCTGTCTCAAAAAACAAACAAACAAATAAACAAAAACAAAACAACAACAACAACAAAAAAGTGAGAGTCATAAAAGTTTATTTTTAAATTGAAAAAAAAAAAAAGAATTGCAGTGTACCTCAAAAACTTGTACTCTACTAAATGCTGATATCCTTCATTTTCACAACAAAGCTTGAGGATGAGATTCATTTCCTAGTAGAATTTATTATGAGGTTTTATTGTCATTGAAAACTGATGGAAAATTGATGGTGTGCATTGCCTGATCATTGGGAGAGACCCAGGAAATAGTTTGAGTTCAGTGCAATGTCCCACTTTGTTTTTCTGATTCTTTGATAAAATATAATTTATAAAATAAAACTTCCAAAAAGCAACTTAGAGATGAAAGTTTTTATTGGACTTACAGGTTACAGTTCTTCATCAATGAAAGGCAAGACAGGAACTTATAGCAAAACCCTTGAGGAATATTGTTTACTGGCTGGCTCCCAGGTCCAATTTCAGCTACCTTTCTCATACAATAAGCTCACTTTCCCAGAGACTGGATGCCCTACATCAATTGTCAATCAAAAGTGTGAGCCACAGACAGATCACAGGCCAATACAAAGGAGAAAATTTCTCAATTGAAGCTTTTTATTCCCAGGAAAGTCAAATTATCAACCAATTTTAGCCATCACAGAATTTTTAAAAAAATTATTACCAAGGCAGGCCAGAAGAATAAGTTCATTGGATTGTTCGTTTTATAAGAATTCCACAATTATAGCTGGATCATCCTAAGCACTCAACAAACAAATTTAAAGAAAGGGTGAAATGGCTAGCTTGTGAAATTCTTACACACTGTAGACAGAATTCTATTTTGTAGAACTATAGTGAATATTTTCTATGTTATTACACATAAAAACCTTTTTAGGAAGATTAATTAGATCCTTCTTTATGCAGTGTATTGTATTACCCATAGTCTTAAGGGAAGGAGTTCAATTAGCAGATAATTGCTATAGCCTTAGGAAGATCCGATGGCAGCTTTGATTAAAGCAGAAGAGGGTGAGTCTAGAAGGAGTACAGGACATTTATTTAAAACTTCACAAAAGAAAATGGTCAAGGTTTGATAAATGGCTGGAAGAAGGGTGTGCAGGAAGAACAACAGATAAAGTTCAACAGAATAATCCATAACTGAACAATTGTTCTGATGAGACTAATGGAAGTAGTAGTTCAGGAGTTTAATACAATTATTGTTCTTGCATTGTTGGTACTGTGTTCATAAGAAAAAAGTATGAGGAAATTAACAAAGACAATAGATTTGGGGAGTTAACTGGTGTGTTTATACAGGAAGAGTAGCTAGAAAAGTAAGGTCAGGAAAGCAAAATGGGTTGTGGGAAAGTCTTCCTTTAGTATGAAATTAATGTATTTTCATATTGCTTTGAGTCTTAATGCTTTGCCCCAAAATATGTATCAACATTATATCTCTGGTTTATCTTTGGAATGTATTTTGTTAGTGTTAGTATAAAAACAAGACATGAAGTAGTAGGATCACTACATAGACATTTAATAGGCTAGCTCTTGTTTCTAAATGTTTAAGAAGCGGATAACAAAGAATATGTATGAACATGTATAATAAAGTTTTCAAAACTTTAAAAAGTATTGTAGATATTTTATCTCATTTTGCTTTATTATGGCTTGTGGATTATCCTTTTCCTCTTACTGGTCTTTTGCTGGTAAATTTCAGTTTTGGTTTTTATGGATTTTGGATAAGTATTGCTTATGTGTGTTTATTGTTTGATTGTCTTTGTTAAGTTTTATTTTTATTTTTTTTTTATTTTATTTTAAACTCCAGATTTTATTCCCTTCCTGGTCCACCCTCCGACTGATGTACTCCTATCCCCCTCTCTGCTCCCTGTCTCCACGAGGATGGCCCAATCCCCCCATCGCTACCCCACAAGAGCTCTAACCCCCCTGGGACCTCCAGTCTCTTGAGGGTTAGGTGCACCATGTCTGATTAAACCCAGACCAGCAGTCCCCTGCTGTATATGTGTTGGGGCCCTCATATCAGCTGGTGTATGATGCCCCGTTAGTGTTGCTGAGAGATCTCAAGGGTCTAGATTAATTGAGACTGATGGTCTTGGTATGGAGTTGCCCTCCTCTTCAGCTTGTTCCAGTCTTTCCCTAATTCAACCACAGGGGTCAGCAGCTGCTGTCATTGGTTGGGTGCAAATATCTGCATCTGACTCTTTCAGCTGCTTGTTGGGTCTTTCAGAGGGCAGTCATGATAGGTCCCTTTAAAGACAGAAAAAGAAAAAAAAACATGGAATTAGTTAGGTAGCAAGGTGAGGGGCATCTGGGAGGAGCTGGGAAAGGAAAAGGAGACTCTTTTGACAATAAAAGTAATAGTGACCTAAAAATAATGAGAACAAAACTCAAAAAGGGATGACTGCTCTGGGAAGACTTTTCAGAGGATGTGTGATGATTGAGATAATTTTTATGTGATTGCATAGATTGTATAGATTGCTTCTGAGATGGAAACCAAGGGTTTTTTGCTTTGTTTCATTTTGTTGTTGGCTTGGAAAGAGAAGGTAATGGATATGTACACAATGCTTTCAGTTTTTTTTTAAATTGAAAACATGAGTGAAAAAGTTATAACAACTAAATCTGCATCATGAGAACCTATCAGCATTGAGTCTTCTGTCATTCAGAATAGGCAATGAAGAGAATTTCAATGGGGAACTTTGTAACATAAATTTGTAATTTTTACAACACATCTTATTATTGAATGGAATTTATGATATAAATAATTATTTAAGCATTACTTATTCTATGTTATAATGGTTTCACATACATTTTTATTTTTCATGTTTTATAATTATGTGTTGATAAAATATGTTATAATAATCAACTGTATGAATTATTTTATTTATTTTGATAACTAACTTAATTTTACTTCTTTAGCAATATGAAGAATCTCTTTTATAGTTAAAAGCTAATGTTTGCAGTTAGAATATTAAGGAGACTATATGATAGAACTCTATTTAAATGGAGTTTAAAGCAAGACAGTACTAAAGACACTAAAGAAAAATTTTGTGCTAATATAGTATACTATACTATATGTAATATAATATACACATATACTATATTATAAAACTCTTTTTTGATTATATACTAACCTGACCTTAATTCACATTAAGTTTTCTATAAAAAAATCATAATGTGTATTAAAGAAGATATCACCTAAGGATTCTACACCCAAAGTGCATTTGTTGTTAGAATTATTACAATATTTCTACAAGTGATAAGGAACTAGGTTTTTTTTTTCCTGGAGCTATCTGTAATTTAAATACACAGGGACTCCTAATACAGATATGACCAAAGTATGAAAGTAGGTATTCTGAGTTATGTTCCTTCAAATATCTATGCCGTCTGGCTTCTAGGATGCACTATAAAACTATGTGTATACGCCAACAATACTACAACTGTGTATATACACCAACAATACTACAACTGTGTATATACGCCAACAATACTACAAGTGTGTGTATACGCCAACAATACTACAACTGTGTGTATATGCCAACAATATTTGGCAAATGTTTTTTAGAGCTATAGGACTGGGATGCTTGCTACAAGCAATGACCAATAAATTTTATCTACTACCAAACTTTATCTGTTTCCAGTAAAGGACTGGAGCTTGGGAAAGAACACTGAAGAATGAGTTACTCTCTTCGATATTCCAAAGAGCTCATGCATGCATTTTCTCTGTTTTTCAGGGAGGAAAGAGACTACAGACTGTATGATCTTAAATTTAGATTTAGTGAAACAAAATGTTTTATTTTAAATTTAATACATGGCTATACTCTAATTCTTTATTCCAGATACTTATAGGTATATCATTTTATTATTTTTATTATTTTATTATAATGTAGTTGAAAATAAAACAATTATAAGACAATATACAAAAATTAAAATTAAATGGTGACTAGAACTCTAATTATAGCTACTGCACATTTCTTGGTTTCTAAATTACTTTTCACTATTCTATGGCTGTTTTTAGAAAATCTGTAGGGAAGAACTGTCTGGGATGAGTGGTTTTCACTGTGGTTTACATAACACATCAGGTGAATCTCTACTCGGTGCAATTTCTGCTTCAAATAATTATATAAAATTAGGTTGCTACTAATGTCTTGCTACTACTAGAGCTTTAAAACCCCCTTGTACAGAATCAAAATTATTTGACTTCTTTCTTTTCATATGTCCAGTTCATAAGTCTATAGCTGTGAATCATATTTTATCACTGAAGTATTTCTAAACTCATTTTATTCATGCTTCTTTTCCTAAGTCAATGCTTGTCTGACCTATATTCTCACATTGAATTGAGCAATCATTTTCTAATCGGCTTTAAGAAGATACATTCTTCCGAGTCCAGTTTCCCAAATTTTTACCTCAAAGCTCTGCTATAGTGTTGTGTCATATCACCTCTTGTTTAAAACTATTTTCAATGCCTAACAAATTCAAAATACAAACTACAAAGACACTTTTAAATATTCTGTGAAGGAGTCTCTTCCTCTTATACCTGAACACCCAGCTAAATGGTTTCCCATCCTTGATCAATCTCCAAACATGGTATGTTTTTCCTTGTAATTCCACAGTATACTGTAATTCTAACAGTAGTTAGATATTACACTACACTGGAAAATGAGTATCGATTAGCAAAGCAACACTTCTATAGAAAATCCTCCTATATTCTGGGGATTAGAAAATAGAAACAAAAGTGAAAATCCTCCTTCTCTTCCAGAAATGTTTGGTTTATCTGAGAGCTTTATAGACATAAAAGTCAAAGTACACTTGATTGAGTTAAGTTAATCTTATTTTTTTAATAAAAAACTTATTGAAAGTTATTGAAAGCTAGATAATAAATGTTATGTGTTAATGGCTTTAAGAATGAGAAAGAATAGTTCAACAGAAGAAACTGGAATACCATTAGAATAAAATATAACTTCATAGATGGGCAAACTGGAATGTAAAGTCATTATTTCAAGTTGGAATTTTTGTTAAGAAATATAATATAGTGTGTGTTGGGAGGTTTCATGGTGGGGCTCATGACAAGATGTCCACTGAAAAGTCATGCCATGTAACAAATATTATATTAAGGAGGTTTATTTGGAGGGAAGAGAGGGGAGTGAGGGCCTGGATAAAGGGTAGTGGCAGACAGATGAGAACAGAGCTATGAGGACAGAGAAGTAGGGACAGATAGAAGGACAGAAAGGTGGAGAGGGAAAGGTTGGTGTGAACATGTGAAAACAGAGAGACAGAAAAAGAGAGAACATAGTAGAAAGTAGTCCTTTTATCGCCACCAGCATCTGGAGGTGGCAGGTAGTGGTGGCAGATGATGATGTAAGCCAGTGCTAGGTTCCTGGGAGGAGCCTAGAAGAATTTCCTGTGAAATAAAACATTCAATAAAAAGAAGAAGAAATGTGAAGATTGACAAACATATGGTCAAATAAGGCAACAGTTTCTCTTTGAATAATGATACCTTTACCAATGTGCACATATCAACATTCCTAAAGGAGAACCAAGGAATATTAGCTCTTCAAGAGATTCTATTAGGCAGATACTCGCAGCTAACCATTGGACTGAGCAAAGCATCCCCAAGGGAAGAGTTAGAGAAATGACTGAAGGAGCTGAAGGGCTTTGCAACCCCATAGGAAGAACAACGATATCAACCAGTCAGACACCCAGAGCTTCCAGGGATTAAGCCACCAATCAAAGAGTACACATGGAGGAACCCATGACTCCAGCTGCATATGCAGCACAGGATGGTCTTGTTGGGCATCAATGGAAGGAGAGGCCCTTGATCCTGTGAAGGCTTGATGACCCAGTATAGGGGAATGCCAAGGTGGGGAGGCAGGGGTGGGTAGGAGGGTGGGGAACACCCACATAGAAGCAGAGGGAGAGAGAATGGGATAGGGGGTTTCTTGAGGGGAAACCTGGAAAGGGAATAACATTTGAAATGTAAATAAATAAAACATTCAATAAAAAGAAGAAGAAATGTGAAGATTGACAAACATGGCCAACATAAACTGTAAATTTTAGTAACCTTCCTCTCTATATTTTTCTTTTTAGTTATGGAATTTGGGTTGAGAAAGTAGCTTAATAGTTAAATACTTGTTGTTACATTGTTATTTCATGCAGTGTAACCAGGCCTGGAGTTTGATACACATTACTGATAAACGAACAAATATTGAAGAATTTAAGAATTCTATAATTTAATTCACTTTAAAATATATCCAGAAAACAACACAAATGTCTTGTCTTTCACTTTAAACCTGGTAGTTTGTGAAGTATCATGTGTAAAAACTATGTCAGGAATTGAATTGAACCAGACTAGAATCCTCCAGATTCTAATCCAAAGACTATTGCGTAGTTATCCTGCATATGATCCTAAATAAACTTAGAAGAATGAAGATGCTTCATAAAAACACAGGAAGAGAATGTTCATGTAACTTCCATGCATTAAGGATATAGTATATTCTTCTGAAGACATTAGTCCCACCATGTGTACTCTTTAGTTGGTGGTTGAGTCCATGGGAGCTCTCAGGGTACTACTTAGTTCATATTGTTGCTCATCCTAAGGGGCTACAAACCCCTTCAGTTCCTTGGGTTCTTTCTCTAACTCCTTCATTGGGGACCCTGTACTCAGTTCAGTGGATGACTGTGAGCCTCTACTTCTGTATTAGTCGGGTACTGTCAGAGCCTCTCAGGAGACAGCTATATCAGGCTCCTGTCAGCCAACACTTGCCAGCATCCACAATAGTGTCTGGATTTGATAATTGAATATGGGAAGGATTCTGGGTTGAGCAGTCTCTGGATTGTCCTTCCTTCAGTCTCTGCTCCATAGTAAGTCTCTACAACTCATTTCATGGGTATTTTATTCCTCCTTTTAAGAAGGAATGAAGCATCCACACTTCAGTCTAATGACTCCAGCAGCATATGTATAGCAGAGGATGGCCTAGTTGGTCATCAAGGGCAGGAGAAGCCCTTGGCCCTGGAAAGGTTCTATGCCCCAGTGTAGGGGAATGCCAGGGCCAGTAAGCAGCAGAGGGTGGGTTGGTGAGCAACAGGAGGGGGAGGGAGCAGGTTTTTTTTGGATTTTTTTAATTTTATTTTTTTCTTTTATTGAAGGGGAAACTTGGAAAGGAGATATCATATGACATGTAAATAAAGAAAATATCCAATAAAAAATTTGGTTTAAAAATTATTTTATAAATTTTAAAGAATATGACAAAATGGGTATTATAGATATTGAAGAGGGATTCTCTGGGAGGAGTTGGGGTACAAAAGGGAAACAAGAATGTGATTTAATTCTATTAACTTAAAATATGTTTTTAAATGTTAACAAATTCAGATAAATTGAAATCATGTATCTTTTCTCATCAAATTCATTAAAACTTAAATCAATAAAAAGGATATAGTATATTATTATTGACATTTAGGTTGACATTATTAGAGTAACTACTGTCACACAAATTATAAAGTCCAAAGTCTTCCTTTACAGCTAAGAAGACAGGAGGCAGATGGAAAAGAAAAATGGGAGTGGAAGCTACTGCTCACTAAGAATGTACATTTGCACTGCTAGTGTAAATCCATACCAAGGAAAATATTTATAAGCGGATAACAGAATTTGTGTTTCAATTGCCAGCTGACCGTCAGCAATTGCCAGCAGGCTGGAATGAGAAATTACTCTATCACCCAGCATTTCTTCCACTTTGGCCCTTGGAATTTATCTCCTACCACAAATTTTTATATTACTTTGATTTATTTTCTAGCTTCCAGAGGCAAACGCCTCCCTGGAAAATGCTGTGTGAGCTTGACATGGAGTGTGACCCTCAACATAGGATAACTTATTCAGGAACTTCACGGTTCACTTTAACTGGGAAGCACCAACAATCATGGCGAAAACCTAGGACCCATTTAGTACCGATTTGCTGAAATAAGAAATGGAACATACGAAGTACAATTCATTCAGTACGTGGAATTTGTACGATTATGACAAGTTAAGGCTGCTAAGATCAAAGGTTTGAGTAGTGAGTAAATTTCTGCCTCTCTCTTTTTAATAATGTACAAATTTCATGGCAGTTTTATGTTCATACAATAAGAGAAAGCTATTAACATTTTCTTAATATACTGGTTCCTTAATTGTATATTCATGCCCCATATACCAATTTTGCATACAAAATAGTGTATCGGTGATGAACTTGTCCATAATACACTTTTGTTCATCCTATGCAGAGTACTTGCATGGATTTGACATTTCTCTTTTCTTCCTCTTTTCATCCCCGAAGTCATTGTTTCTTATAATATCAGGTTAATTACTTGTTCTGTGGTAAATAAAAAAAAATTGGTAGTATGAATATGAAATGCCCCCCCACAGACATGTATTTGGCCACTTGGTCCCCTGTTGGTCCCACTGTTTGGGAAAGTTATTAAACCATGAGGAGGTGAAGCCAAGCTGAAGCTCTAGGGGACATCTCTCTGATTCTAAATCCTTTCTATATTCCCAGTGGCTCTCTCTGCTTCATGTTTCAAGATGAAGATAAAATCTCTCAACTTGCTCCTCAGGCACACTGCAGTCATGCCTCCCACAACATTATGGATACCAGTTCGGAAACTAGAAATCCAAACACATTTCTTGTTCTCTAACTTCCTATCTTGTTTGTTCTTTTTGCTTTTCAAGTTGATACAAGTTAAGGTTACCTCGGAAGAGGATTATCAATTGGTAGAATGCCTCCACTAGTTTATCTTTATCTCACCAGTAGAGGTCCCATTCTGTTCACCTGATCCTGGCTGGTTTAAGAAAGCAGGATGAGAAAGGCATGGAGACCAAACTAGTAAGCTAGGCTATGTTTCTCTGTGGTTTCTGTTTCATGTGCTGCCTGCAGGTCCCTTCCTTGAATTTCTGCTATGGATTCTTTCAGTAATGGGTGATGATTGAAATGAAGAAGCCAAATAAATTCTTTCCTTCCCAAGTTGCTATGGATCAAGGTGGTTTTCATAGGCACAGAAGGAAAATTATGACTCTTGCTTTGGTCATAATTTTCCATCACAACAACAGAAATATCAAATATAACTGCAAACTCTGAAAAATATATTTAACATAGTTTACTAATTATAAATGTAACATAGTTAAAATGGTTAGTTATTGTAACTTACCTGCTGGGTTTTAATTAATTTTAAATTTGTTTTTAATTTTATGCGTATGAATGCTTATTTATTGTTTGCATACTAGATGTGTGTCTGGTAACCATGGAGACAATAAGAGAATATCAGGCTCCCAGGAATAAGATTCAGACATCTATGAAGCATTATGGTTATGTTGAGAACTGAATCAGTACCTTGAAAGACCAACAAGTGTTACTAAGTGCTAGACAGCTCTGAATTCACAATAACTCTCATATACACATAT
>JADRCD010104448.1:0-10643 GCA_019843815.1 Montemys delectorum | reverse complement strand
TTCTAAGGATGGGGAGAGGCCTGGCACTGGGTCAGCAGTGGGCCTTACCATGCTGCCTTGCCTTCTGTCTTCTTTTTTTCTCTAATGAAGACACGCCACTCCTCTTGTCTGTACTTTTCTATACTTGTTCTATACTTCCAGGTATCCTCAGATAAAACAGTCTGAAAATATTAAATCAAAAGTTCTAGAAATAAGCAATTGATAAATTTTTAGTTGTCTGTCCATTCTTAATAGTATGACAACATCTCAGACCACCCAACTCCAGTCCACCTGAGACATCAATTGCCATTTTCCCTAAGATAACTGCATCGTATGTGCTAGTCAACCATTATTCACTTAAGTAGACACATCTAGGTTGTCAGATCAAATCTTGAAGAGTCACAATGTTTATGTTCAAGTAATGAGAGGTGGAGAAAAAGCTAAATGGAGAGAACATTCATGTCACTCTGAATACAGTTCATTGGTATAATTGTTCTATGTTATCATCCATTATCGTCTCAATCTCTTACCCTAAATAACCTATAAATTAATCCTTACTGTATCCATACATAGAGAGAGACATGAGTTTCATATATATGCATATATATGAAAAACATAGTGTCTATAGGACTTGGCATTATTTTAAACTTGGAGCATTTATTTGGGGCCTTGGAACATAATCTCATGAATAAGATGCAATCACTTGGTCCTTTCTTACTTGAAAATCCTCTGCTCTGATGCCGCTTCGTTTACACCAGTAAGATAGCCACATTGCTGCAGCTGATGAGAGCGTGTGGTTATCATAGCCACAGCCAAGCATGCATTCAGGAGCTCTAGAACGCCAGGTAAGAACTCTCCCTGAACCTGAAACCATGGATTGCATGCAAATCTAAAAGTTTTGCCCTTACTTGGAAGCCAATTAAGAGGTGTTAGGGTGAGAGAAATGAAATAATTGGTAAAATCAAAAGAGTCATGGATGGGAAAGGAGCCATTGAAGCTCCTGCGTCCCACACCAGCCATGTTGAGTTCACTCCCACTCAGCATCCCACCTGCTTGCTGCTGCTGAATCTATGCAAAATGCAGAATCTGCAATGATTTTTAATGCCGTAACTTTCGACAATCTCCTCCAGTAGGTTTTCACAATTTGCCTAAGCCTGCCATCTCAGTGGAATCTCAGCAATGGCAAACCGAGTATGAATTAGTGTCTGTGCTCAAGTGCCCCCGGCCGAGGTTGAAAGTTGAAGCCCAGAAGGGGGGCCAAGGGTTGAGAAGTCAGAAAAGCTGATGCTCACGCCTCCTTGGTGGCAGGTTGTGTCTTTGCAGGCATCTCTGTGCCTCTGTGGGTCTTCGTTTCATATCATCTATCTTTTGCTTATGAAGAAGTAGGGGTGGTCATGGTGGGGATAGAAGCCAGGCACTGTGCTCTTAAATCTGTCTCTCCTGAGTAAGATTTGAATGACTCTAGGCTGAAAAATTATTCCATCTTTCAGATTCTTCATCTATAAATTAGAAATGAATGCAGTAATTCATGGAAAATATTTAGTGTGGTGCCTGGTGCACAGAGAGCTTGAAGATACAGAGCTAATATGGCTTTCCTGGGATGTAGAGGTCAATAAATAATTGAGGCCTAGCAGACAATACACATATAAAGCCAGTCAGTATGAGTGTGTCTCTGTGTGTGCCTGTGTGTGTGTGCCTATTTATCTTGGTGTGTATGTGTGTGTGTCTGAGTGTCTCTGTACTGTATATATATATATGTGTGTTGTGTATGTTTGTGGGAGGGATGTGTTTGGCAGCCATGACTAATAAATTCAGAATGCACTGATCAAACCCTATTTCTGGCACTATATCTGAGTGTCTTTTTGCTTGAGCTAATCACTTTTCCTATTCTTTACCTTCATATTCTTGTATTCCTCCCTTTTTCTGACAATCTAAACAATACATCTATCAGAGAGGCAGAGCTGAGTAGTACAGTGCTTGCTCACATGCACTGAGTTCAATCTCTAACACAACTAATGAATAAATGAACAAATACACAATGCAGCACATATCCTGCTACGAACGAGGTATTTAACAGCAATACCTTGTCTGTGCCTCCAGCACCTTCGTGTTCAGTGTGGTTTCTACAATGATTATACCTGAAACTACCACATATATCACCTTGTCCCAGGGAAGTCACTCCTAATTCTTGTTCGCTCTGTGTTTGTCTATAACCTCTACAGCCCACCTCTGTTGAGTCCCAGCATTTTCTGGGAAGTGGTAGCAAAAGTAGGCAACCCTCTAGGAGCTGGCAGAGGGTGCAAATGGCTACATGCATTTTTCAAGCTTCAGCTAGTACAAATTCAGAGACAATCAGAGGCTGCCCCTGGTAATAGGCAAGTGCTTTATTAACATGCTTGACTATATTGTATATGATTAAAACAAATGCAACTGTAAAGTTATCTGTTCATTTCTCACAGATCTCATCCTGCAAGTCACATCAGTTGTTCCTGGGTCTCACAGTGACAGGGGTGAATTATAAGCTGAGGGCTGCGTTTGTTCCTCATTCCTGTGTTTTTATGCCTTGCTGCACTCCAGGTGCCCATAATGGAGATGTGATTCTCAGTCACACAGAAGGAAATATTTTAAGACCTGCCAAAACCCTTGGCTCAGAACTTGCTTTTCCAAGCAACCTGTCTGAGCCTGGAGACTGAGGTGAATTATTGAGACCTTAGAGGGTTCACCAAGAAGAGTGTGTGGGGAGGGTGAGGCTAGAGGCTTTATCTGAAATCCCACTGCTTTCCCCCTGTAGACACAAGCTAGGCTGCCGACTCAATGTCTCCTCTGGGAGCCATCTCCTGAGCACACACGGGAAGGGCAAAATGGCACCAGGCAGGGGAAAGCTGGGGATTCAGGGCATCACATTTATCTTTGACACCAGGAAGCAAGACAATATAGATTAGTATCAATCTGCATCTGGCTTCACGTCCTAGGACCAGGCTTTGGTAATTGAACACGAGTTCCCCTTTCGGATATCACAGACCAACACACCTTTCTGTCCATAATAAAACACTCATGCTCATCACCCCTGATTCTATGCACTTTCTCTGAATTGTAAGTAGAAAACTCTCAACGCACTTCTATGAGGTAGGTGCTATTCTCCCCCTCAGAAAGAATTGGGGAAACTGAGACAGACGTGGAACATCAAAATTTGTGTGAAATCACAGATTTAGAACTAGTAAAGGAGGCAGGATCCAAAGCTAAGTGAGTGGCTTTCTGATCTTGCATTCTGTCCATGGTGGTCCAGAGCCTTGTACTGAGGATAATGATGAAGGTAAAGGAGATACTGATGGTTGTCCTGGTAACAGTGGATGGGATACTGATGCTGCTTATGAAGGAAGATAAATGTGTGGTGATGAATATTGATTGTCAACTTGACAGGATCTTAAATCATGTGTGAGACAAACCTCTGGGCCTGTATGTAAGAGTACTTCTAGACTGGGTTAATAGAGGTTGGAAGACTAACCTTGAATGTGGGTGGCACAATCCTGTGGTCTGGAGTCCCAGACTGAGTATAGAGGTAAGAGAAAGCAGAGCACCAGCAACCATTTTCTCTGCTTCCTAGTACCTGACATAACATGACCCTGACAGACTATGCCCTTGAATTGTGAACCAAAATCAGCCCTTCCTTGATCATGTTGTTTGCCACCCCATATTTTGTCATAACAACAAGAGAAATAACAAATTCAGAAAATAAAGGAGATGATGGTGTTGATGATGAAGGAGTACCCATTCCAATGAAGTCTTATAACAAGCCGAAAAGCTTGGCCACAGACCAGAGGTGAAAAAGCTTCAAAGGAAGCCAGTCTCTTGGAATTCATTCGTAGCATCTCTAACTCAGAGGTAGCCCAGATATGCCCTTGTGAACTCGTGTGCTAGGTGCCCACCAAGATATGATTTACTATAGCTAAACAAAATTGGACATTGCTCTCTGACCTTTACCAATGTTCCAACATCTTATCCAAACCATGGCTTGGAATTTCATAAATAATGTTACAGAATGGGAGTTGTTTATCCCAGGGCAAGGTCAAATAGAATCCTCATTCTCAGTCACATATGGCAGCTGAGCCACTCCTAGGAATTAACATTTGAGATTTGAGATTCGAGCTTCAAGCCTCATGCAGTCCACAGCCCTCCAGGCCCAGAGCGCTTGGACCTGGGGGGGTGTGTGCAGCGTCTGTACAGAAGAGGTGGCTGCTTTAGACCCAGTGTGTTTTAGATGGCCTCAGATGTACCTTGACCGCTGAGCTGCCAGATTTTTCATTTCCCTTTTGTAATGATTGCAAACGTCTGATGCGATTTTTGAGAAATACATTCAGATCCTGCACTTCTCTGTGTCACATCTGCCATTATTTCTTCACCAATGCCTTGTCGACCTGTACCAGGACCCTGTTCCCTCGTAGATTGAGGGAGGCCCAGACTGGCGGCAAAGGAGGATGGTATGCTGCTGATAGTGGAGGACGGTGAGGAAGATAAGGAGATACTGGTGATGGTGATGGTGATGGTGATGGTGATGGTGATGGTGGTGGTGGTGGTGGTGGTGGTGGTGGTGGTGGTGGTGGTGGTGATGATGATGATGATGATGATGATGATGATGATGATGATGATGACGATGATGATGGCAAAGGATGTTGGTGCTGCTACTGATGGTGCACATAGTGCTGATCTGCTGATGGAACTGATCGTGCTCATCTGCTGATAGTACTGATGGTGATGGTCTGCTGATTATCACTGCCTATCTTACTTTAACTACATTGTTGCATTCCGTCAATTTCAAAATCTCTATAGACTCATGATTTTTATCCCCATTTCACAGCTGTGCAAACTAAGGATTAGAACAGAGAAATGAGTTGTGCACACAGTCACATAGTTCAAAGGCAAAAGCAAAAGTCAGGACTGGGACTCAGTATCAACCAGCTGATCACACAGATCCATGGTCTGTAAAGAGAATCATGCTGACTCTAGCAGTGTTGCCTTTTTATGTGAGGTACAAAAAATGTAAATATTCACAAGTCCTCAAGTCCTCAAATGACACCAGAGCGACAGTGGACATTCCTCATGAATTCAGTGATGCTTAGCAGAAGGAGAACATATTATGCCAGCTAAGAAAGAATGGGCTGGAAGCACAAAATTAAATGCCCACAGGAAGCTCTTGCCCTTCCAAGAACTGTCTCATTCTTAAGTCACTGCGTTGCCTTCTAATATCCATTCCAGGTACTGCAAGTGAGGGCTTCCTGTGTAGATTATTTCTGACATAGACTAGCATGTGTGGTTACTTCCCAAGAGCTCTGGGAAGGTGAAGACAGCTTGGAGACAGTAGCGGGCTTCTGTGCAGGGAAGCTGAGATGCACTCCCAGAGCCATTAGTTTATTACTACAATCTGTACTTCAGTGAAGGAGACATTATGCTTCAGTATGTGCCTGCCAGGTTACCTACAAATAGAGAGATCTCAAGCTTTGAACCTGAGAAAAGTGATAATGATAATATTGGGATAATTAGCCAAATTCCTGCCTGATATTCCCTGTGAAGGACTGGTTGGATACACTGCCTGTTACGTTTATTCTTCCTCTGCTATATCTCAGCCACTCTGGCTTTTTTGCACATCCTGTGGCAGCCTGAGACTATTCTCTAGCCCCTAACCCTCATTTAGCCCCTGCTATCAAGCTGATTTTTGAATGCTTTTATAAGTCAGTCAACATCCACTGACTCATGCCATATTGCGATGTCCCAGCTCCTCCGACCAGTATAGGCATGATTACTTCACTCTGCATCTGAGCCTGTCACAGAACTCAGTACTAGTTGTGCTTCTTGGATGTTAATGTGTTTGCTTGTGGTCTATATCTCCTTCTAAGTAAGGCAACGCTCTGTATCTCCTGTTCATGACTAGATAGACAATGTCCTAAGCTGAGACAGGAGACAGACGATGGCCAGTATTTGTGTCATAAATAAAGGTAAGTATTCATGAACAAATAAAAATTGATGTGACATATGTTCCTTCCTGGCATTGCTAAAGGAGGAAAGCTGCTAGCCCATCCCACCTCTAACTCAGCACACTGAGGATGTTCTACTGGAGGGCACAAAATCTGGAGGAGAAATTTGGTGGAGGGCAGTTAGGCGGGAGGGTGAAAGGAAAAAAATGCCATATATCTAGGAAAATGCCCATGAGGTCACCGTGTGTGTCTGTGTGTGTGTGTTTATGCTCTTACAAGTGTGCACGTGCTAACTTAAAATGATTTTTTTAAAGTAGAAAAATAAAAATTGAAAACCAGGAAGCTATTTATGGAATTATTTTTCTTAGTTCTTTGAGAACTCTGCACAGTGTGTTTTAATCATACCCCTCTTCCAACTATTCCCAGGCTCATCCCTTTCTCTACCTATCCAAGCTCGTGTTTGCTTTCTTTTTTACCTATCAAGTCCAGTCTCTGAGACCCACACATTCATGGATGTGTGGCCTTTCACAGAAGCATGGTCAGGGGCAACACTCTAAATAAAGAAGGCTGACAGCTCCTAGTCTCCCATCAGCTGTTAGTAGCTCTTGCTACTGGGGTAGGATGATGCGTCCACTTTGCCTTGCTATACTGGATAGGTCTGGCTTAGGCTTGCATGAGGCTGGTGCATACTTTCACAGTTGCTGAGAGTTAATACATGCAGCTGCTCTACCATGTCCAGAGGACAGTGTTTTCTTGTTAATAGCTCAGCACTCTGCTTCTCGTTATACCAATTGCAACAGTGAGTCTATTTTCCACTGCAGATGTCCTCACCTTCCTTTCTTCCCCATTGGTTCCAGAACTTTTTCTTTATTATATAGCACAGAACTATAGTCTAACTGTCCTGTGAGTTCTGTGGTTTGGATTGGAGGAGGCAGATTTTGTTCTAAAATTTGCCTCTCTTAATCTTCTAACAGGCTCTTCTCCATATAACTTAAGCTTGGCTCCTCAAATATCTGCTTCCCTCTCTTTCTCTTTTGAGTGGCATCTTGCCAGATTTGCTAATTTCCCCCAGACAAATCTCCACAGAGAGAAGTGGTCATGATGGAGCAGTACCTGGAGAGTTCTTTGAGTATTGAAGCATAGTAAGTGAATTGCAAGTTTAAGTAGATGGCAGAGTGATATCTGGTAACTGAAGCGACCAGCTACTGTGGGATATACAGGAAAACATGCAAACCAGGAGACCAGTCTTCCAGACAGCTGTCTCCTCATGAGTCATTTGAAATATTCAATGAAGTTTTGTATATTTATCTCTCCCTGGAGAATTCATCATAAGCTGTGGGATTCAACTTTTATGAAAAATATATGCTTTTAATATAGAGAAAATATTCTATCCTATGTACAAGGATCAGAGGGAAAGGCATCCTGTGTTGTATTGGTTTCCCATAATGATTCCTTACAACCATAAACGTGTCAAGCCTAGAATCTCCTGAGAAGGGTCTTAATAAGGGATTATCCTACTCAAGGTGGTCTGTAAGAAATCATATTGATCATTAATTGACATAGAAAGGCCCAGCCCACTGTGGACATCACCATCCAAATCCTAGACAAGAAATCCTGAACAGTGTAAGAGAAGATAAAGCTAGCTGAGAGGGTCTATGCATTTATTCTCTCTTTATTCTTTTCTTCTCATTGAAAATAGATTCTTCTCTCATGCAATGTATCTCAACCACAATTTCCCCTGTCTCTCTCCTCCTATCTCCCCAAACTTCTCTTCTCCCAAGATCCACTCCTCACCCCCATTTCCTATTCAGAAAAGAGCAAGCCTCTAAGAGGTAAATCCAAACAGAACAAAACAAGAAACAATAAGACAAGGTGAAAGCCCTCATTATTAAGACTGGACAAAGAAACAAAAAAAAAACAGGAGAAAATGAATCTCAAGAGTAGGCAAGAAGAGTATAGACATACCTGCTCCCACTGTTAGGAGACCCACAAAAACACCAAGCTAACAGCCTCATACATACTGAGGACCCAGTGCAGCCCACACCGGCCCTGTGCTTCCTGTCGCAGTCTCTTCCCCCTCCCTTCTCTCTCACTCTCTTTCCCCCTCTCTCCCCTCTCACCCTCCCCTCTCTCTCACCCTCTCCCCCTCTCTCTTACTCTCCCCCACTCTCTCTCTCTCTGTATCACTCACTAAGTTGTTTATTTATGGTACATGTTTTCTCTCAATCTTCCCAGTAACATCTGACAAACACACAAACAACAACAAAGCACAAACCATTAGCTCCAAGAGGCTCAGTAGCTCCCCAAGGCTTTGCTGGTGATTACTTGAAGAACAGGGAATGGACACATTAGTGTTGGAAATTGTTTTCTGCCATAGATTTTAATTCATATTTTATATCCAATGAAGTCATATATCATGCACATTTATATTTTTGAATGTTATAAGCAAATGTTTCCTTAATATTATAACAAATATTTAAAAATTCAGTGTTTCTACTGAATCACAGCTCCTTGACTCACGTTCATATATGTATGTGCATATGTGCATGTGAGCATATGTGCATGTGTGCATGCATACCTGCTTGAGGATTTAAGAGGTCAACCCTGGGTGTTCATCATTCCTCAAGCCCCATCCACTTTGATATTTGGAGAAAAGCTTTCTCAGTGGTACCTGAGGCTAAGACTGACTGACTAGGGAGTCCCAGGGATTCTGCCTCTACATCCCCAGAACAGGAATTATAACTATGCTTGAATGTGGATACTTGGACTCAAACTTAAGTTCCTGTCCTTATGTTGCAAGTACTTTCCTTGCTGAGGCATCTCCTCAGCCAACTAAAGCATCATCTGGTTGCTCAGAATCACGATCCTGAGTTGGCTTCTGTGAAATCTGGATGTCTAGAGGTAATAAGGGCAGGTTATCTCTGGGTGTGACATTACTGCGACTACAAAGGCAGGAGGTATTCATGACCTGCCATGTGTATAATAGATAATATCAACATTTATTTACTCCTTGGTTCTAATTTTTATTTGAATATTTAATAATTATTTCCTGACAGCACCCAAAGCGCTGGGCAGAAGGCTGAGCGAGGCTCTTCACCTTCGAGAAACTTCAAGAATAAGCTGACACATAATGAAGATGCTGAAGGCTGAACGAGGCTCTTCACCTTTGAGAAACTTCAAGAATAAGCTGACACATAATGAAGATGCGGATCATTCTGCAGTGTTCTAAGCTGGCACACTACTCTATTTTCCCTTTGTGCTGCTCCATCCTGTGAGCCATTGTAATGGTTAAGTTCAATTGTCAACTTGACTCAATCTATAATCACCTGGAAAGACACTTGCAATGAGGGAAGATGTACATTGTTGGCCTGGGCGTGTCTGCTGGCGATTATCTTGATGGCCTTAACTGATGTGGGGAGACCCACCCTAAACTTGGGTGGCCCCTTTTGCCAACAGCTTAAAGAGTATGGAAGACAGAAATATTTTCCCCTTTGTGCTTGACAGGCCTCTACTCTCATCTACTCTGTTGCTGCCTTTGCTGATTCTATTTCTGATGATACACCAGCTTCTTTAGGCTGTGTACTGAAACCCTTCAGGCTTCCAAAGTGTACTGAAGACCAACAGCTCTCCAGGAATCTTCCGGGTCTTCTGCCCCAATTGGGATTGCTCAGACACTTTATGAACTGAGTTACTATCCAATTATCACCCCCTATAATACAAGACACTCATTCCTAACCTACCTATACCACACCCTGTAATAAACCTTCTTAATATAAATATTGATTCTATCAGTTCTGTTCCTACAGAGAACCTTGAAGGATAGACTGTGTCCTGATCACACAGTTCAGCACATTAATAATTTTAACTGGGCTCTTATGTATTCATTTCACTCTCTCCATTTATAAAGGCACATCTTAAAGGTCAGACAGCACATTATACACTCTGGTATCTCTATTCAGCATTTCAGAGGTGGACATAGGGTCATCACCCAGTGGTCATCTTAAGGCCTTCCACCAAAAAGCAAGGCAGAGGATCAATAAGTGCTGTGTAGTCCTAGGTAAATCAATTTGCCTGTTGGGCTTCCATCATTTTTCTTAACCTGGAAAGCAGGAGAGTCAGTTTTCACCACAACACTTGTTAGTGGTGTCTGGAAAGCATGCCTGAGACACCTCTTTACTAATGTTTAAGCTTTCTCCTTCTGAGTTCTCACCCATTCACTGAACCAAGTCAAGAAGCCTAAAGAAGTGTCTCCGTCTGCAGCCCTCGAATGGTCTCTTCCTGACTCTGGGCTGCACTCAGCAAGTGGCTTTTCCCCAAGTCTTCTGTCTCAGCCATCTGCACAGCCAACTGTTCTCTGACTTGAAGCTTTCTGCTTACAATCCTGCTAAGCAGGTGGGGATGATGCCTGCCTCCTCTCTGCTTTACATGCAGAATCTGATAATGTTTGACAGCCTGCTCACAGTGGAAGGGGGAAAACCATGAATTGGATTAAAAGCCCTTTGTTTAGATTTTATTAGCCAGATATGCTGCTGCATAATTAATTGGAGAATAAGCTGTAATCTCACATAGAGCCAGAGGCTCAGCCCCCAAAATGCAGCCTCACTTATATGGGATGTGATATGGAGGTTTGAATAGTGTGAATTTACCAGTGATAACATAGAGATGTGCTTTTATAACAGGAGCAGAAAAACATGA
>JADRCD010104446.1:0-10141 GCA_019843815.1 Montemys delectorum | reverse complement strand
CTGTGGGGCTGCACACCACTTCTGCTCTTTGGGTCCTTTCTCTAGCTCCTCCATTGGGAACCCTGTGCTCAGACCAATGGATGACTGTGAACATCCACTTCTATATTTGTCAGGCACTGGCAGACTCTCTCTGGAGACAGCTATATCATTCTCCTGTTAGCAAGCACTGCTGACATTCACAATAGTGTCTGGGTTTGGTGGTAGTATATGGGATGGATTCTCACGTGGGACAGTCTCTGGATGGCCTTTCCTTCAGTTTCTGCTCCACACTTTGTCTCTGTAACTCCTCCCATGGGTATTTTGATCCACTTTCTAAGAAGGACCAAAGTATGCACACTTTGGTCTTCTTTCTTTTTTGAGTTTCATGTGGCTTGTTAATTGTATCTTGGGTATTCGGAATTTCTGGACTAATATCTACTAATCAGTGAGTGCATACCATGTGTGTTCTTATGTGGTTGGGTTACCTCACTCAGGATGATATTTTCTAGTTCCATCCATTTGCCTAAGAACTTCATGAATTCATTTTTTTGAATAACTGAGCAGTACTTCATTGTGTACATATACCACATTTTCTGTATCCATTCCTGTGCTGAGGGATATCTGGGTTCTTTTCAGCTTCTGGCTATTATAAATAAGGCTGCTCTGCACGGTAAATTCCATCACATACTTTTCCTCAGTAGGAATACAATCTGAGTTAGAGATTAAGTAGAAAAATAGTACAATAACATTTTCGGACATTGTGTCTGCCTTGCCAAAACTGCCCTTCTAGAGTGACACAGTGCAATTGATGACAAGCAAATTGGCTCACCAAATAGATAGATCAAGCATCCCTATTATAACAATGGTAAAAATTTGTGGATTAAATGATCAATACCTTCTGTCATAAATTAATTTTTTATTATTAACTTTATTGTGGATTACCCATATTAAAGCCATGTTATTTTGACTACATATAAAGATTACAAAATATGTATGTAGAGATCAAAGAATATTTATGATTTTAAGTATTCAGATACTTTAATTAATCATTAAATATAAAATATTACTTATTGATTTTTTTTGCAGTAGAATCCTTGAAAACTATACTTTTCTTCCTCTTCCCAGGAAGAGTACTTCTCTCATACTACACTTTGTCACTAACAGATTACTCTGTGTGATAGGAGGCAATTAACTTACCTAAACCATTTTTTTTCTGCCTATACTGGGAAAGGTGTTTAGCTGTGTTTCCTGTGGTCCATATTAAGATAAATAATATCAGGACAACACAAAGCATAGTACTTAACACAATGATATCTCCTATAAAAATACTATGAGAAATATTTAAAAATAAGATAGATTTTAGGTCCCTTCACAAACAAGTACAAATGGGCTGAAGTGGCAAAATTTCTTTTATTTTTAATTCCCACTCATAGAACACTTCAATGTGCTAGATGTATAGTATAGTTATGTACAAGATAACAACCTCTTTAGATGCTCTTCTACCAAGTAGGTTATTACAATCAAACATAAACGTAAACTAAGAGAAAATGACAACTCTGCCCAAAAGAAAAATAATGTGAAATAGTTTTCTTCTTTCTTTATGTTTGTTTCCTTAAAAAGCAGCATTCAGATAAAGAAATGAGTTATCATCCTGGATGACTATGAAAGCAACATTGGTTCTAGGCATTAAGCTCATTTATGAAGCAAGGGTGATATTCCACCACTAATTCAAAATATCTCTCATCTTCAAAACAATCTAATGAAAATACTTATTATCCTCATATATTGCAGATAATTTTCATGATTCTAATAATGAATAAGCAATTTCTAGAGCATGGATATAAAAATGGCTCCAATGACATAGTAATTGCTTCAGAATGAGGAGGAAATCATTCTTTACAAAACTATTCCCATTTTTAAAAAAGATAACTTTGTAAAACAGTAATGTATACTTAGAACACAGAGATTTCTCACCTATTATCATTGAAAGCAATCACTTTCAGTGATATAATTAACAAACACATCATCAATGTTTCATTCTTGTGTTTTGAAATGGACAAAAACTAACACTTGCCTGGCTTCGTTGTTGGTGTGGTAGAAAGAAATGCTTTGAGCTCTAGTATACAATGCCATAACTTTAAAAACAAAAAGCTTGCATGTCCCTGATTCAAAATGGAATAACACTCATTGGTATTTGCTACAACACTAGTACTGAAATATTTTGTGATCCATCATCAGGAGTAAATGGAAACTTGTAACACTAATAAAGGAAAGGTGAGGAGAGGAGATACTTTGTCAGAGGATTGAAAATAACACACATGGTACAAGAAGATGCAACAGAATTAGATATGAGCGAAAGGGGAATTGAAGGTCAGAATAGTTAATATGCACTGAGTCTTTGATGTTAATTTTCCTGTTTACTCATTATAATGTTTTGCAGATAAAGTACCTGAAGCTCAGTTGACATATCTTGTCTATCCAAGTTTACCTAGCAAGTAAAAAATGATTAGAATTTGAGCACAGATCTATCATATAGAAACTTGATGTATATACAAATCCTAGGTTGTTGTTTTATATACAAATCCATTATTTATAAAAGAAATGAATAAAGTCTTTTTATAGATTATCCTGAGGCAAGTTCTTATTGTGCTGCAGTTTGGATGCACTTTACTCAAGTGTTCAGTTTTTCATGTCCACCACCACAAAATGAAAACATGAGGGCTAAAGAAGGGGAGCCCTAACAAGACCATCTTCATGTTTTAATGAAATTAATGTTACTTTTCTGAAAAACAAAGCCTTCTAATCACTCTAGATTCTTCTGCAAGAAAACTCCTGTCTCTTGGTACATTACTTGAAAGCTGATGGAATGAATGTTCAGTTCTTGCCCCAGTTTAACAAATCTGCGATGATGTCTCCTGTGTCAAGGAATTCTGTTCCTTTCTTTTCCTGTAACTAAAATCACTGTCTTTAGTTCCTCACTTCTGCTCTCAAAGTCAGAGATTCAGCTCTTCCTTAAGATTTCTCTTTCTAGAACCTATCAAAGTGAAAGACCTGATAAGATAAGTTCTATTTGGCTTGGTTTTTGTTTGTTTGTTTGTCTGGTTGTTAGTTTATTTAGAAAAAAATCTCATATACATAGTTAATATGCATATAGATTTTTTTATGTTTAGATGATTCTGATAAACTCAGGTGCAGAGACTATATGTGTAGGGTTCGTAAAATTTTAAATTATGAGTGTGTGTGTGTGTGTGTGTGTGTGTGTGCCTGTGTGCACCCAAGAGTGTGTGCACAGTGACCATGGGTACCAGAAAAGGGTATAAAATCCTTTGGAGCTGGAGGTACATGAAGTCCTGAGACATCTGACAAGGGTTCTGGGAACTTAACTCAGGTCATCTTCAAAAACAGCAATCTCTTCAGCCCCTATTTGTGTTGCGTTTATACTTATCATTAGATCCATATGATGTCACTTTACTAAAGTATAAGTGAGTGGATGTATACCTGAAAAGTATACCTGGAAAACTACTTACCATTGGAAAGCTATATTCATTTACTTCCTATCAGAACCATGATAGCTTTAGACATGTAGAGAAGACCAATAATAGTTTTAAGACATGCCCAGGTTTGAATGCTATCTCTGTCACGAAATGACTGACTGAATAATTAATTTAATTCTTTACTAAGACAGCTATAAATTCACAGCTGACAAGATTGTTGCAATTCAACCTGAGATGCCAGGGCATGTTATGCAGTGCATGTTGCAAACTGTTTAGTGTAATGCTTCTCATAAATAAGGTCAGAAGGTATTTGAATATTTAAGTAGGCAGTGCCCTTGTTGCAACAAAAACAAGAACCAGCTTTCAGGAGCTCAAACTGACATGAGTTAATCAAAATCAAGAGTTCTACATGATGCTTGGAGTAATCCTGAGCTGAAAATTAATTACTAACTTAATCACTGTTTCTGTTCCCTTTTGTTAGTCTACAAGATTTAGAATTATTTTAATTCTGGTTTTGTTTCATCATAATTGTTTGGAATATGTGTGTTTTCCTCCTTTTGTTCAGTTCACAAACATTTAATATCTATCCAGCGGCAGGCACTCTGCTTGTTCTGGGGAGTCACACAAAGCTGAGGCTCGCACACACTCCACCATTCATCTTGCAGACTATTTCCCTATACAAGCATTGAAATAGCTTAATAACAATACACTGTGAATAATTAATTATAGAAATCCTTTCAGATATCATGGTAACTATGCAGCAGACTTTATGCAAACACCAATGGTGGACATTTTCCAGAAAAGTGCATATATGTGATAAAATGAAAGGGGGATGAAGAGTGCTGGGCTAGTTGCCAAGTCTAAGGCAGGAATTTGGGTATACAGTCATAATCAAGGCTGACCAGAGAGGAAAGTTGAACTGGATCAAATGAGTTTTTAGTTTCTTTATAAGTCTTCCATTTTGCCCTGAAGCAATATAGTACCAGTGAGTTTTCAGAAGAATATTAAGATGACCACAAATATGGTCAAGAGAGGCAAAGCTCTTTCTGGAAAAGGAGTATGGCATCGTTCATAAAGACAAAGAGAACAAGTGCTACACTTTAAGCTTCCCCTAAGCTCTTAAGAGCGCTGTCAAATGATCCCAAAACATTACCTCTATATTGAATAGTATACAAATCAACATTTTAATTCTTAGTATGAACTATAAATTGTTACATGGAAAAAAACAAGTTACTAAATATTGTAAGGGTATGTGAGCAGAGCACTTTGAGATTGGAGAGCTTTGTGTACTTTACAGCATTTATGCTTATGATTCCATTTGAGTAAGATGGAAGAGGAGGAATTCAACATACTGCTCAATGAGGAACCTTTTTAAAAAAAATAATTTATTTTTTACACTCCAAATTTTATCCCCCTCATCCACCCTTCAACTGTTCCACATCTCATACCTCCTCCCCACCCCTCTAAACTCCCTGGGACCTCCAGTCTCTTGAGGGTTAGGTGCAGCATCTTGAAATGAACACAGACCACAAAGTCCTCTACTGTATGTGTTGGGGGCCTCATATCAGCTGGTGTACATTGTCTGTTTGGTGGTTCAGTGTTTGAGAGATTTCGGGGATCCAGATTAATTGAGACTGACAGTCCTAAAGAATCACCCTTCTCCTCTGCTTCTCTCAGTCTTCCCTAATTCAACAACAAGGGTCAGCAGTTTCTGTCCATTGGTTGGGTGCAAATATCTGCATCTGACTCTTTCAGATCTGCTTGTTGGGTCTTTCAGAGGGCAGTCATGTTAGGTCTCTATTTATGAGTGCTCCATAGTCTCAGTAATAGTGTCAGGGATTAGGACCTCCCCTTGAGCCTGATCCCACTTTGGGCCTGTCACTGGACCTTCTTTTCCTCAGGCTCCTCTCCATTTCCTTCACTGTAATTTCTTCAGGGAAGAAACAATTCAGGAACAATTATGGGCCAGAGTTGTAACTGTGGTATGGCAACCCCAAGCATTACTTGATGTCATGTCTTCCTGCTGGAAGTAGACTCTATAAGTTCCCTCTCTCTACTGTTGGGCATTTCATCTAAGGTCCCTCTCTTTGAGTTCTTAGAGTCTCTCACCTCCAAGGTCTCTGGTGCATCCTGGAGGGTTCCCCCAACCTCCTATTTTCCAAGGTTGCCTGCTTCCATTCTTTCTGCTGGCCCTCAGAGCCTCAGTCCTTTTCTCTCACCCAATACCAGATCAGGTTCCCCTCTCCTCCCAAAGTCCCCCATTCAGTACACTTTCCTTCCTAGGTCCCTCCCTCCCTTCTCATTTGTGATTGCTTTCTTCTTTCTACTAATTGAGACTGAGGCACCTTTACTTGGGCACTTCAGCTTGTTGATTTGAATTCTGTGGACTATCTTGGGTATTCTGTACATTTTTTTTGCTAATATACACTTATTAGTGAGTATATACCATGCATATCCTTTTGAGTCTAAGTTACCTCACTCAGGATGATATTTTCTAGTTCCATCCATTTGCCTGTAGAACTAAGGATGTCCTTGCTCCTAATAGCTGAGTAGTATTGCATTGTGTAAATTAACCACATTTTCTCTATCCATTCTTCTGTTGTGGGACATCTAGGTTGCATCTAGCTTCTGCCTATCATGAATAAGGCCCCTATGAACATAGTGTAACAGGTGCCCCTATGGTATGGTGTGGCATTTTTTGGGTATATTCCCAAAAGTAGTATAGCTGGGTCTTCAGGTAGATCTTTTTCCAATTTTCTGAGAAACCTCCAGACTGCTTTCCAGAGTGGTTGTACCAGTTCATAATCCCACCAGCAATGGAGGAGTGGTCATCTTTCTCCATATCCTTTCCAACATGTGCTGTCACCTGAGGTATTGATCTTATCCATTCTGATTGGTATAAGGTGGAATCTCAGGGTAGTTTTGATTTGTATTTCTCTGATCTCTATAGACTTTGAACATTCCTTTAGGTGCTAATGGAGATACCTCAGTTGTGACTTTTCTATTTAGTTCTATACCCATTTTTTTGATTGGGTTGTTTGGTTTTGTGATGATTAACTTCTTGAATTCTTCATATATTTTGCATATGAGTCCTCTATCAGATGTGGGGTTAGTGAAGATTTTTTCCCAATTTGTAGGTTGCCGATTTGTCTTATTGACTATGTCCCTTGCCTTACAGAAGCTTTCTGGTTTCATGTGGTCCCATTTATCAATTCTTGATCTTAGAGCATGAGCCATTGAAGTTCTGTGTAGGAAATTTCTCCCATCCCAATTAGTTCAAGGCTCTTTCCCACTATCTCTTCTATTTGATTCAGTGTATCTGGTTTTATGTTGAGGTCCTTGATTCATTTGTACTTGAACTTTGTAAAGGTGACAAATATGAGTCTACTTTCATTTTTCTACATATTGACAGCTAGTTAGATCAGCACCATTTTAGCCAAAAATAATACAAAATATCTTGGGGTAACTCTAACCAAACAAGTGAAAGAACTGTATGACAATGACATCAAGTCTATCAAGAAAGAAATTGAAGAGGATCTCAGAAAATGGAGATATCTCAAGCTTACGGATTTGCAGAATTAACAGTAAAATTATTCATCCTACCAAAGGCAATTTATAGTTTCAGTGCAATCCTCATTAAAATACCAACACAATTCTTCAAAGAAATGGAAAGAGTCATTCTCAAATTCATCTGGAAAGGCAAAAAAACCAGAATAGTGAAAATAATTTTTAACAATAAAAGAACTGCTGGGGTTATTCACCATCCCTGACCTCAAGCTTTACTACAGAGCAATAGTGATAAAAACTGCATAATATAGGTACAGAGATAGACATGATGATCAATGGAATAGAATTGGCCCAGAATGTCACTTGATCTTTGACAGAGATGCCAAAAATATACAATGGAAAAAAAGAAAGCATCTCTAATGGGGAATCTTGATGGATCTTATAAACATGACTAACCTTGCAAGCACCCTTAAAACTCAAGATATTGACCCTCCAGGCAATCATTCAATATGACTCTGCCTCAATGTATTTTTTTTCCTGTTCCTATCTACAAAATTTTGTCTTCAAAGTGATTATTAATACTGATATATATTTGAAATTAAAGAGTATACAACTGCATTTTTATCACAGTAAACACTCATCATAAACTGGAACTACAACAAGAATCTAAGAACCATTGATTATTAAGTTTTGCTCCATTTGATATTGTCCCTTTCAATTATTCCTCTTGTCCACTTTAAACAGACTGAAAAATCAAGTGGACATAGACGTATTATACTCCTTTCTATAACGACATGTTTTAGCTTTAGAAAGAGAGAATATAAATGAAATTTTATGTATAGCAAAAGGTTAAGTGCAAAGAACATGAACTTCAATTTTACTCTTTCTATATTTTGTTCTTAAACTCTGTTTCCCTTAGCACATCATATACCTGTTAGTGGAGAAAGGGCTGTTAAACCATCTTCTAAGAAGTATTTGTATAGCGCTTTTATGCAAAATTGATAAAGGAGATAAATTAGGCTGCAGAATGTATAAAAACTGGGTGTAAATTTTCTTTGTACTCAAATCAATTAGCAGTTTACTTATATTTTATACAATACAAACAAAAGTTACTAAAAATGACAATAAAAACAAAATTAATGAATTCAAAGTTGCTGTGTACTGAGGTTTCCTGGACCAGAAGTCTTAGCTGTATCCAGAATTGCAGTAAAAGTGTCATCTTTCCCTTCTACTTCTTCACTAAATCAGAACATTTAGGAAAGTGGCCCATTGCACAGCTGTGTAAAAGTCTTCAGGTGATCTGGTTGCAATGTGTAAATACTTTATAAATACATAATTCCCTTTATCTCTCATACCATTATAAGTTACTTCTCTCCCATGGTTGACTTACCAGTGATATCCTCGCATGATCACAGTCAAGATTCTGACTTCAGAAGTGATTATCAGGTGGTTAAGGATGGATGCAATGGTATGAGTTCTGCCTATATGAACTATTTGAAAGCTAGAGGAGTGTCTGGGACTGTGAACCACTGTAGTTATTCAGACAGCTCAGTATCCATGTAGTCTTTCTCTGATGGCATCTTCAGGATATGTAGACTTGTTATGTTAGAATAACATGTACAAAAGGTAGAATTCAATGTGAATAATGTATGTTTCTGCATTTGAGAGGGAGGGGAGGCTTAAAAAGACTGAGATCCCATTGGCACTTAGAATTTTGACCTATATTTCTGGACAGTTAATAGGAAGGTACAGGTATATACCATATAACAGAATAATCAATTGTTTTGAAAATATATTAGGATGAATTGTTTTGACTATCATTATAAAATATATACATGTATTATGAAATGTATTTCTACTTTTTCACCAAAAATGTAAAGGTAGGGATTGGTTAACAAACCTGCCCCTAATGTCACATGTAGAAAAAATGTAAAATAGAGCTTTAACCTCAGAAGTTGGCAATTTTTGTCACAGGCAAGAGTAGTTTTGATGTTTTTATTTTTTTATTTTTACTCTTAGCCAACATTTAGGTGGATATTCTATGTAAAGTGTCCCTTCATATATTTAAACAGCTATTTCAGACCAAGAGTTGTCATTAGCACTATGTAATTTATTTATTACTACTGTGTGGTAAATGTGTATTTTAATGACGCTTTAAATACACATTTGTGTGTACGCACATGTATGGAAGCCTGAGGTCAATACCAAGTATTTTCTCTATAATTTTCACATTTTTTATTTAGTATCAGAGTAATTGGGCATAAAATTGTTTTCAAATATGTGATATGAAAGGATTTGTCTTGGGGAAGAATCATGTTATTCTGTCCTTTAAGATATGACAAAGATAAAACTCATAGTTAAATATTTTAGATAGACCAATTTCCTCCCAAAGGGCATTGTGTAATAGTGGAGATTATGTGGGAATATGTTAGAACCCTAAAGGGAATATCTTTCCCATGAAGCAAGTATCACTGATAGAACAGCTGGGCAGTTTTGACAAACAATGCAATAGAACTTCCTACAGTGAAAAGTATTCAAAGGCAGTTGCATGCATAATTAACTCTAGTTCTAAGATTTTAGGAGTGATTTATTAAAATACAGATTTATTTTGAGAGGATAGAGATGGGACACAAATTATTTGTCTCAAATCTGAAGCATCAGAAACTAGGGACTGTCACGTTCACAATCATGTCTATCCACAAAGACCGAAGAGAAGCCAAAGCACTCTGTAGTCTGGCTGATCAGCTTTCTCTACAACATTCCAAGTGGCCTGACATAAATCCATCTAGAAGCTTTCTGTGTCTTGATAACAAATTCAATTCCAAGGGAACAAGTTAAATATTGTTGAGCATTGATGTCAGCTGTTTCATGTCCCAGAGAGGGTAAAAAATCTTACCAAAAAGAAAAAAACAGGATAGCTCCAAAATGATCTTCTTGAAGTTTAGAATATTCTTAAACATTGTGCATTCACTATGTTCTCCCATATTCACAGTTCTTCTCTGTGTGGATGTAATTTACCACATAGGAATTATTTTCATCTTTGTGTGTATTTCTTACAAATTCATATTGATATTCTGAGCCTTATCAGTCTGTTCTGGGGATCAGAGTTGCATAATTGCCTCAAGGTCGGCTTCACATGTCACAAAGATGGCATTTTGCTA